>JAHFZB010000476.1:0-45471 GCA_036884735.1 Huso huso
TAGTTTGTGCGTTGTATACACACTGAGAAGCAAAAGTAATTTACATCAATGGGGACGGGGACAGGGGGCGACGACTTTACCAAAAAGAGGAAAAATGTCTATAAGAAGTAGAGGTTAGTCAAATACAAAGTGCATGTCAGGTTCAAGCTTAAATTTAATCAGAACCAAACAACTGGTCTACAATTTTAACCTAGTATCCCAGGTATGTTAAGTTTTACATTGTCTTGTACATTTATTATACATGATAAATAACATGCAGATGTGTCTAAAATATATTTGCTTAGTGACAACATTCTGCATTAAAACTTAAATGTTATCATCCAAGGGAGATTTTAACTGAATTATGTTTTTGTTGCTTTTGAGGCAACAGCATGTAGTAGAGGGTTAAGGACTCTTTAATGCAACAAACTATTTAGTCCAAAAGTTTCCAATACTGTATGTTCTGTTCTTATCTGCTTCCTTCATTACCTTAGCTGATATAACACTGTTCCACATCATAGACTTTATTTGCGTTTAAATCTGTGACAAGAATCCAATGCATTATATGGCGAATGTGTATGCATGTGATTCACAGATGAAAATAAATAAATAAATAAATAATAATTCAGGCCTGTGCCTCATTTACATTATTACTGTTAACTGCAAACTACGGATACTACACACCAGTGTTATAAAAATACATCCTCTTAAGCCTCTATGGACCTCAAAGTGGTCACCTACATTTACCAGCCAGTAAACCAAGCAGAACCAATTATTAAGTTAATGACAGAGGCACTTTGAATAAGCAACCATCTGTGTTAAGTATAGTATAAATGATGTTGGCTATTTGGCACCCATTTATCTAACTTGAACTTAAGCATTCTGACAGAACTTTGCAGTAGTAACAGAGGTTGAAGATAACACAATTACAATATCTTGTAATAATCACACTGGTAATTATTGTCATGTTAACATAAAGGAGTACATACTGCAATACCATGCTCATACTGTATGGAATAACCTTATTTTTATTTATTTATTTATTTATTTATTTATTTATTTATTTATTTGGGGGGCAACCATTACAGTTAATCGGTTAATAAACGCTCTTAATGAAAATTTCCAAAGAGATTCCACTGTGAGTATAGAGCCTCTAATGGCTCTATTTAAAATAATTCTTTTTTATGTGGACCCCTTAACGCAGCGTGTTCTGTGTACAGTACAGTAACGCCCTAACACCCATGAGCGTCACTGTACTGTCTAGGGACATTCATTTTAAGTGCATTTATGCAAGGACAAAATACATGAATGAAAGAAATGATCGCAATTCGTCTGAGTGCCAATGAGTTTTCTCTTTAGACTTGATTTCACACTCTTTGAATTCGCATAACTTTTGTATGAATTTAGAAAGCCATGTTAGAATGTAGCGTGCCATACTCTACCGGTTAAAAATTGTCAAAAGAACATAATATAATCATGGGGAAAGCATTTTGCAGTAACTGCAAAATGACAATTAATTGTGTGCAAATGTACCCTGGTAAACTTGTGGTTTATAAGGTGAATTACTGACGTATTCAGTATTATCTAATATGTACACACACACACACACACACACACACACACACACACACACATTTGAATAATATTAAAATGCACGGAAAACTTGAGAGAGTTACATTGATATGTTATATTCAGCACATTGTTGTTTTGAATTTGATATTAAAAATCTTCAGTTGCAGGGGCATATTAGTTTGTAGCTACATTTTAAAATACGTTTTCAACTACAATCATGATCATTTATCATCATCTTTTTAAACCCATTTGGAAAGTAAGTGTCCACTCCCACCGTAGCGTATATATTGTGTGTGCCTTTTAAGAGACGACACTGACACCTACAGTTAGATTGGTTTACAAACATCCGCAAAGATTAAAACTTCGCTGAAACAATGTAAATGTTATACCATGTAATCTTTATGAACAATGTAGTCGCGTACAGTAGCTCATGACATACTTAGATGTGCAAATCATACACTTACCGAGGAATGTAACTGCAAATCCTTCCAGTACACAAGCCCAAGATCCCATGAAGAAATAACCTTTACTATTAGTCAGAAAACTAATAGTCCCGCCAATTAGAGAGAGCAGAAAATCCGCCAGAGACAAGTTGACAATGATATAATTCAAGGGCTGTCTCAACTGTTTGAACTTAAACGTCACAAGCATCACAATAAAATTCTCTGAAAGTGACAAAGAAGTTATAAAGAACATTAACGCTGCCAAAAGTGTGAAGTTCCAAGGTGCTATGGACTCGTCCGGGCCCGAGAATGGGTCTCTCTTTCTTTGAATCTCAGGAGCTTCAGTGTACAAGACGCCGTTTACAGATAGCATAAACGAATCCATCTTTCACTGCAGGGATGTTAAAACACTAACCCACACACAAGTTTACAAGCTGTTTCAGAAGGTTTTCCGATTACCCCAAAAACGTAGATACCAGGGTTGAAAGTGTACCACTGGTAATAGTTAGCCCCCCGTCCTCAAAGGATGTAGTTATAGGCTCTGAAGTGTTATATCTAAGTTTTCTGATGATTTAAATAAAAAAGCGCACCTGGCTAAATATTTTTGTAAAAAAAATTAAATCTTCGCAAAAACTAGTACAGCTGTATGTAAACAGTTAACGTCCACCTCTCTCGGGTAGCAAGCAAATCTGCACAAGGCTATGCTCGGAACGCTGATACAGCTGTTGTACACAACAATGCAGCCCATATTCCAGCCCACAAAGGCAAAATAACAGCAGCCCACTCACTTCCCCCAGTCTCCACCAAGAACCTGAGGAATCGTCTCAGCTGACCTGGACCTGGAACGCATAGCCTCAAATATTGCATGGTGTTTTGCAAACTAGGGGATGGTGTTGGAGTGTTGGAAATGCTGCCAAAAAGTATTAAAAGTAGAACACGCTGCTCTAATTAGAATAGAGTATATCGATGCACTTGTTTTCTGAAATAGAATTGACTCTTATAGTTATCCGGTTGGTGACATTTATCGAAGTGTTATTTAAAACTGTCAGTTTGGAAGATTTGTTTTCTTTACATTTTAGATTTAGGTCAAGAACATAAACAGACCAATGAAGTTATATACGAAAACTTCTGTGTGATGAATAAACTCAAAACTGATCTACCACAACATTGCTGTTTCTCAAAGAAAACTACAAGTCAAACCAGTTACAATAAATAGCCAGCTGATTAATCAGCATCTTCTCGTCTAAAGGAACCATTATTAATAAAGTATTATATAGCTTAATAAAGTATTATATATAGCTGACAATATAAACAGAGTTCTTCTTACTGAATAATTGCAAACGGATTCCACTATGAAGTGATACCATTAAATGCAAAATATGTTGTTTTGTACAGCTATGGATAAAAGTTTTGCATCACCTAGAATTTTAGGATTAACAAATCGTTTTTAGTTTTTAATAAAAAATAAAATAATTTAAAAAAGCTACAAAATGATGTCGTAAAACCGGAAGCCATAATACACTATTTCATGTTAGATTTCAAAATGGCAGTTTTCCAATTTTTTTCAGTTTTCGTTCAGTATATGGAAAACTACAAAGAGGTATGTGATTCAATATGTTAGCGTAACATTATTCAGCAGGTTTCATTCGACTTTATGAAGCCACATTAGTTAATTCTATCGGGTGATGCAAAACTGTTGGCCATAGTTGTAGTTATGAAGTTTTAAAAAAAAAAGTATTCCAAGCATATCCTGCTGTTTTCACTGAAACATTGGCGGTATTTTTATTGCAGCACAAAGGGCACAACTACAACACAAGGTACATGTCCCCTGCCAAGTGATGCTGGCTGGCTGGCTGGCTGGGAGACAGGGTAAAGATCTCCTATAAGCACTGTTCAGGGTGCTGACATTTGTTCTCAACATTTTTTTGGTCATACTTTTCACTGACATTTAAAGAGAGCCAACTTCAACGTTTCGGCATGTTGAATACAACAACAGCCAAGGTTTCAGCGGAAACAGAAGGATATGCTTGGAACCATTTTTTTTTAAAATATCATAACTACAGCTATGGCCAAAAGTTTTGCATCACCATATATAATTAACTAATTTTGCTTCATAAAGTTGAATGAAACCTGCTGAATAATTTTAACGATTGAATTATAAACGGACAAATTAAAAAAAAATGGCATTGTGAAATCTAACAGCCTACTACTATTATGGCTTCCTGTAGACTGTTGTGTCATCATCTTGTAGATATCATCTATAATAGTGGGGTGCAAAGAAATTGGAGCAAAATCATATATGTCTGAAACTATAAATTCAGAAAAATCAAATTTACAATAAAATATCTAGAATTATCTCTGTAGTAGATTTTTAGATATTTTAAGAAAAAAGACACAGATACTGGCTCTACCCAAGAATTGCTTCTTTCTGTCTTCTGTTTGATCCCAATTGTAAGTTAATACAGTTTCCCTGAAATAGTTAGTCAAGAACCGACAGAACAATCTATTCTTGACTTATTTCTTTATAATGATAATAATATCAGTATTTCAAACAAGCTTCAAACTGGAAACACTACAGAAATACCATGAATAATATATGCACTGCTTGGAGCAGACCCACTCATGCTGTGGTTTATCTAGCCAATACAGGGCGCTGGATTGTGATACAGGCACAGAACACGCAACATTTTGTTGAAGCCTCTTTCACATCGTTAATTAAGATTGTTAACATCACTTACTGATGCAATGCTGAATGAATGAGTTAAGGCCTCAAACAGCTTCATTGTGCTCATATTTAATTATATGAACATATTAAGTTTAACAGCACCCCCTATGAACAATTTTAAACGTGCCGTTGTCTTCCCTGTGACTTGTTCTGTACCAGTACTAAACATTCATCACTCTCCATCTGTGATATCGGTATATATAGCTGTTTATATATTTCTAACATATAGATAGAACAAAGGCTGACACAGGAGTTCTGGAGTAATGAGACAGTATGGAAATGCCTTTCCCCTGTAAATCCTCCTTCATCTTAAAGAACTGTCACAAAGTGAGGAGAAGTCAAACAGTAAGTGTATCTAGAAAGGCACGACTGCCTGATCACTGCTATATACAAGGGAAATGACAGAGAAGGGGAATATAGTCAGGTTAAATATAGTTACGAAAAGAAAAAAAAAACTTCTTAAAATATAGAGCCTGGGGACACTTTTTAGCTCACTGGTGATTATGGCAGACATCAAGATGACATTAATAGCTCCCTTAAAGTTTCCTTTACCTATTCATCACTGGTTACTTTTATGACATTTCTTATTTCTAACTTTATTGTAGGAGGGGGTTGTCCACCATTTAGAAGTTGTTACAGGACCCCTATTTTATATAATTACACAACTGTCATCAGGTGAAAACCACATGCTGAGTTTCCAAGGCTGAATGTATGAACTAAACAGATGAATAATCTCACGTTCACTGTGGGACAACCATAAAGACTACTTCTTCAATTACATGTATTGCTGTCTCCGCACAACTTCTGTAGCAATCTTGAAACTGTCGGTTGGTACTGTGTCCCCTCGGAGTTAACGAAGCTTACAGGAGAGTTCAAGATCTTGACTGTGCACAGTTTGCCCCCTAGTGTTAAATCTGCCATTCGACCAATTGAGGCTGGAGTTGGCATTATTATTCTACATTGATAAAATTGGATTTTCACTGGTCCTGTTAGCCTACTGTAGAATGGATAAAGAAGCACAAATGTGTGTTTAAGGCCAATAACACTACTTTAATTTAGCATTTTTTAAATTATTTAATTAGCTTTACATAAAAGGAAGTTGAAAAGTAGTCCACTGACCAATTTACAAAAGATCAAACTCACAAAGAAGATTTATTTCCAAAGAGCATCTACAGATTTTGCATAACATTGTATAGATGGCTCTTTTTCTTAATTCAAAATTAGGAAATGCTACTTGAAACAACTTTTAGATGTTAACCTATAGGTGGGGTTCAGGGGGCGGAGCTAGGCACCAACAACCTATCATCTGCTGTCATCAATTAAATCTACCTTATTTAAACATTAGTCACCTCTACCTCGCTGTCTTGTGTTTTTTCGTTTTTGGCTTAAACCTAAGCGATTTCAAGACCCATCTACTTTTGCGTACCTCAATAATGGAGTACTTACAGCAGTTGTCATCGGATTCAGAGGATTCCCAGGATTTTCTGTCATTAACAGATCATTCTCCTTCAGCTTCAATCCAGGGTCCATCCAGTCTCCGTTTTTCTCCCCTTCTGGTATTTCAGTTACATCTGATCAGGCTCCTGATCAGGCTCTCTACCAGGTTCCAGTTCAAATGCTGCCTACTGCCCTGCCACCCAAACATCGAATCTGCGGCGATCCAAGCGTCTTCGGCCTCAGGACGCCCGGATCGATTGTTTTGGAAGGACTGGCCCCTTGAATAAATTGATAAAACCCTCCTTAAAAATGGTAATGCGATTCCGCAGGGAGTGATAGAGTCTCTTTTCATTCTCTATTGCAATTCAGTCTCAGCAGAACCAGTCTTTCCTCCGAAAAAACATAATCAGCCACGCCCAGCCATTCAGCGTCCTAAAACAGACAGCAGGCAGTCTATTCCGGATCTAACCACCCCCACAACTAGCACCGCTAACCAGCAGCCAGCCATTGAAATCCAACATTCGCAAATATTCAACGAGATAAAATCATTTATGCAGCCTTTTTCCGATACTCTATCTTCGGTCAGTTCTCAACTGTCGAATCTAGAAAAAAGGGTGTCTATTATGGAACAGGGAAAACAATCTACAGCGCGCAGTCATTAATTTCAGCATCAAATACTGCAGCGCCGCCTACAGCTTCTTCGGTCCAGCCCTAATTTCCAGCGAAGCAGATCCTCCAATATACCTCGCTACTGCATCTACATACGGATCCTCCTCTCCAACTGCAGCGAGACGTCACACTATATCTCCACAAATCAGACGTGTCATTCTCGAAGGTAAGGACATTAATCTTGTTTCACTATTAATGACGACTTGAATTCTTGGACCATAGAGTAGTCGATTGTGGAGAATTGGCGGTAACTCTAAAATCCAGAGATCCCAGACTGCTTAAAATCTTACATTAGGGGAGTTTGTCCTTGCTTTCTCCATATTCAGAGATGTGTTATGCTCGGTATATCCTAACCGCAGAGCTGAATTGGAATCTACGAATATTACATCGTGGAGCTGTCTGTCGATAATGGAGGGACTATGTTTATGAGTATCATAAAGCATTCTCTGCAAAAGCAGCAGCGATATTGGCAGCAGATAATCACATCATCAATTGGGCAAAACCTGATCCAGATCTATTTAATAGAATTTTTGGTGGTCTAAGGGCTAATGCATGGGGGTCTGCCTTCAACAGCTCATTCAACAGCCCTCTGCCCTAAAGCTGCAATTGCATCAACTTCTAAAAGCACCGGTTTTCGCCACTAATTCATACAGATCTTCAGTACCTAATCCTATACATTCTTCAGCTTCCCCGATCAATCTACAAGGAAAGACAAATACGGGCGCAGTATTAGATTTTCAGGAGGAAGACAAATCTGCAACAATTTCAATACTGGCTTCTGTTCGAATAGGCAATGCAATTTTATCCACATGTGCAGCAATTGCGGTGACGCTCACTCTAATACAATCTGCCATTTAAAACGCAAGTGACTTTCCCGATGCTCACCGTCTTTACTCCTATAAACATCCTGGCGTTATCAAGTAAATTACAGAATCATCCCGACAGTAACTTAATTAATTACCTGATCGACGGATTAAAAAATGTTTTTTCAACCGTCTTACTCAAATTCCTTCTTCCCTCGTTCCAAAGCAAAAATCTTTATTCAGCGACTCAAGATCCACAATCAGTGCAGTCTCTCATCGAAAAGAAATTAAAAAGGATTTATAGTCGGTCCATTTTTAGCTCCTCCTTTTCCAGTATATAGAATTAATCCTATCGGCATTGCCACGAGGAAAATGTCAGGAAAAAAGCGTCTCATTTTTTATTTATCAGCACCACGGGGTCAAGCACCAGCAGCATTAACTCATTAATTCCCCAAGATCAATTTTCCCTGCATTACATCACTATTGCAGACGCAATACATTCAATTAAATTAGCAGGTCGTGGTTCCTGGTTAGCAAAAGCAGATATATCAGACGATTTAAAGTAATGCCAATCCATCCTTCTCTCCGTCACCTGTTTGGTATATGCTGGGAAGGGAAGTTTTATTTTGCCACTCAATTGACTTTCGGCTGCCGCAGCAGCCGAAGATATTTGATACCCTGTCGGAAGCATTATGCTGGATACTTCTTAATGTCTATCATGTCCCATTCTTGCTCCACTTGCTGGACGATTTTTAGTAATTTCTCCTCCTTCAGATGCACCAGCAGAAGCGATTTCCAATCTTAAAAGCTTATTTTCTGAAGTTGGCGTTCCGCTTTCAGAAGAAAAATCAATCGGTCCCTTCATTCTTTGGAATTCTTTGAATCATTCTAGATACAGAAAAGTTTGAGCCCCCTGCCTGAGTCTAAACTTAACCATATTCGTTTGCTCATTCAGGATTTTCAGATCAGTAAAACTATTAAAAACGGCACTGCTTTCATTGCTGGGTTACTTTAATTTTGCAATCGTATCATTCCACAGGGGAGGACGTTTATATCTCGGCTGCTAGCGCTGGCATCAACAGCAAAAAAATCTGGACTCCTATTTAAATATCTCTTCAGAAGCTAGGAAAGACATTAAAATGTGGTCTGCGCTTATTCAGCACTGGAGCGGTCTCTCTATGTTTTATGATGATTTCATTTCAGCTCCTCATGTTATGGCTTTATTTACTGATGCCTCATCTCTGGGATTCGGAGGTCTATTTAATAATCAATGGTTTTGCAGTACATGGCCTGAGGAAATCGAGAACATATCTCTCATCTAAAATCCACAGCTCTGCTAGAGATATACCCAATAGTAGCAGCTGCCCAGCTATGGGGTCATCTCTGGTCTAAGAAATCAATACTATTTTACTGTGATAATTCAACTACAGTGCATATTATAAATAAAGGACGTTCCTCCTCCGCTCTTATAATGCAATTGCTGCGGCTAGTATGGATTTCAGTCTCTAATAACTTCCTAATACAAGCTCGCCACCTACCGGGCATTTTAAATAATGCAGCTGATGCTCTTTCCGTTTACAGATTTCCAAATTCCACAGTTTGCTGCCCTCAGCTCTGCAATATCCAGCAGCAACGCCACAGTTCAATCAGCTGATTTTCAACTAAATCAACTATTAATAAACTTCTAATTTAGCTCAAGATTACATGGCATCAGCACTTGCCCCATCTACCAGATCCTCGTACTCTACAGGTTGGGCATGTTATGTAACTTTCTGTTTACAAAGCAGGATTAATCCTACTCCATTCAACCAGGACTGGATCATGGTGTTCATAGTGCATGCAAAGGACTCTCTACATCTGGCACCAGCTACAATCAGACTATATTTGTCAGAATTCAGCATCAATTTTGCTTGATGTCCATCAATTCCCCAACTTTATTATCAATTCCAGCGGTTCGTCTCCTTTTACGAGGAATTTCCAAGTGCTCTCCGGCTCCTTCTTCTGCTCGCCTGCCTATTTCTATAGACATTCTCAGTAAATTGATTTCAATTCTCCCCCCACGGCTGTTTTTCTCCATTTGATGATTTAACTATGGAAGTCATATGTCTATCTGCATTTTTGGATTTTTGAGATGTTCTGAATATACAGTTCCTTCTATTGCCAGGTTTCCTACCTAGGTATCCGCTGCAGTGACCTCAAGCTCATCCCAGATTCTCATTTCATCTTATTTCTTCGCATTTCAAAAAACAGATCAACTGCGGCAAGGACAATGTATTCAGCTTTCTAAGATCAACTCTCCTCTGTGTCCCTTCACTTCCATGTTGAAGTACATTGCAGAACATAAAGCCATTTCATCCTCCGACCCTTTGTTTATCAGTTCAAGCCGGTCCATTGTATCAAGGCATTGGTTTTCAGCACACCTTTCCACTGTGGTATCCAGAGCAGGTCTTCCTTCGCAATTCTACACTCCTCATTCATTTAGAATAGGGCAGCTACTTCAGCCAAAAAGCCAACATTAACCAGCATTTAATTAAAAATATGGGGCGTTGGACTTCATCAGCAGTTGAAAGTTATATTCGTTCTTCATCATCTGAAATATCCTCCGCACATCAGTCCATTGCTAGTATGTCCGGAGTGGGGACGACCTTTTCTGCCTGAGCCACCAAAGATTTCCCCTAAAAATAAAATTAAAGAAAGGGTTTTTTTTCCACTGTGCAGAGGGTCTTCACATAGTCATTAGGGTACAGTCTACTAACCCCTTTGTCACGTTAAGTGTTTGTTTTCTTTCGTCTAAATGTTTTCTTTTTCTTCTTTCTTATGCATTGGCGGTTCTCTCTTTTTCTTCATGTTGCGTCAGCGGGGAGCGGGGTCCATCTTTTGGGGGTTAGTGATTCCACTTTTCTCCAACCCTTTGTTAAGCTCCGCTTCATTTACCTCATAGACGAGGGTTCTCCGTGAGTCAGAGGGACCCCACCAAACCCTTCCATCTGCATGTATGTTTCTTTTGTGATTCTTCTTTCAGGTCTGATGCCTCTATGTGAGGGTCCCCAAGCGGTGGCATCCCTGTTTTGTCGGGTCTCCTCAAAGACGGTGGCCCCTCTCCTGTTTGTCGGGTCTCCTCAGCGACGGAACCCCCCCTTCTATTATGTTGGGCTTCAAAGAGGTGGAACACCACGCATTATATGTTTTAACAAATACTAACTTTATGTTTTCTTTCCGGTTCGCGAGCCTCTTCATATGTCGGGTAACCTCAGAGACGTGCCCCTCTTGGTATGTCGGGTCACCTCAAAGACGGTGGCCCCCCCTGTTTTTTTAATACTCCTCAGCGACGGAACCCCCCCTACTGTATATGTTGGGTCAGGAAGAGCCGGAACCTCTTTTGTGTTATCAATACTAATTCATGTTTTCTTTCCGGTTTGCGAGCCTCTTCGTATGTCGGGTAACCTCAGAGACGGTGCCCCTCTCGTATGTCGGGTCACCTCAAAGACGGTGGCCCCCTCCTGTTTATCGTGTCTCATCGATCAAGTAAATGTTGGGCCTGGAAGAGGCGGAGCCCCTCTCTCCATGTGTATATGTTTACTAACTCTGTCAATAAACACTATCAGGTGGCATAGCTCCACCCCGTGAATTATCAATTTGTTTGGGTCACATATTTCCCTGTTCACAGGTTGGGTTTAAAAATATAACCTTGTCTTTTTCATTTGAAAGTCTAGCATCAGTGCCTACTAGTCAAGTGTCTTCACAGTTGGAGATGTTAAGGGGCCAAGCGTGGTAGCCCAGAAAATTCATAAGATAGCAGATTCAGTCATCATCACACGAGATATGAAGTCACCCCACCAACATCTGAAGCAGTCTCTTAATATGCTGCACTGCATCTGTGATGATGGCCTAATAACTAGAGGATTTGAGTAGCTTGTTCAAAACTGTGTACGCTATAATGGAAAAACTTGAATGTAAAATTGACTGAATCCCATTTTCTCCTCGTTCAGCCAACTTGATCACTCTAATATTTTTAAATGTACTTAGTTCTTTCACTTTTTCATTTGAAAAAAGCTGTTTTAGAGTTTAGCATTTAGATTTTTTTTCCCCTTAGAAATAAGTTAAAAAGCTTGCCTTCTTACATCCCTTGGGCTAGTCTTCAAGTCAGCTACATTTACAAATGGGGACAGAACATCTTGAATAACAAGATGTTGCAACTTTTAACATATTTTCTGTTAAAAGATTTTCAAAGCAGTCAAACTAGTGATACAGTAACATTAGCATATCTTCACAGATTTAATTAGCTCTTTAAAGAATTAGTGGTATGACTAAAAATGTCCACACAGCATATACCTTTATCAGCTTTCCGGAGGCTTTCAGTAACTATGATATTATGAATGGTTCCTGGCTGTGTATGACTGCACACACTGAAATAGAGTAGTTATAAGCAAGGAGGCTTTGTATCTAAATAGCGGTGCACAATCTGACAGTTTACCCACACACAGGTACCAGTCTCAGAAGTCACTGCAGGAGCAATAAGCCCAGGTCAGTTGGTGCATTTCGTAAACCATAAAGACACAGTGGGTGATGCAGCATTATGAGGTTCAGTAACAGACAAAAGAAAAAGATGCCGTCCTTTTGTTTTGTGCGCCAGACCAATGAGGCTCCGCCACTCCTCCCAACATTTTTACATATTATTCACAAACATAAAAAAATGAATACGTGGTGAGTTTGTACTAGTCCTACTGAATATATAGAGGCTTGGTGTACCATAAAATAGCTGAGGAATAGAGAGCAAGATTGAGCCGATATTCTAATCTGAGAGTCGCATTCTCAGGGGTGATCTCACCTGTTTGGGATGCACAATCTTACTCAGTCTGTCAAAGTGTTTAATTGTGTGTACTGGCAAGCCCGAGATGTGCCCTTCCTGTAATTTTCTGTATGGGATATACAATTAATAAATATTCACTTTTGCCATATGCCTGTCCATATAACTTATTGGGCACAAATTTGGAGAATTATCTTTGGGGTCAATAATATGTAATATGACACAGCAATGTGATTAAAAGACTCCCCTTGTGACATTAAATGTTTAATTAAAATGGTGTTAGATAATACAAACAATTTTCTCAGTGCATTCCCGTTACTGAAATATTTATATTTGTTGCATTTGAAAACATCTTTAGAAAATATTTGTGGAGAATAATATTATATCTACTTGGAAACAACACATATGAAGTTGGAGCTTTTTCCTGTCCACAGTGTGAACTTCTTAAGTGTTATAAAATGTTATTTATTCCTCGGCTATTGGCTGTTACAGACGTATTAATATACTTTGTAGATAACAATGTTTAAGTAGGCCAGGAATTGACTGCTTGGAGAACATGTCACACACTCCAGCAAGTGTAAAACTAGATCCACAGTTTATTTCTACACCACCATTTTAGATTAGGGACGACTACAAGATGGAAATACTGATCATTATAATTAATTCAATTGAAAATGTTTTATGTCAATTCAACCTGTCATGTAATTCCTGAAAAGCCCTTCATCTCGAGAGCAATCAGAATGCAGCATTTCCATAGTAACACAACATTCTTGACATACAATACATTATTGTGCAATATGTCAAAAATACATTATTATCACCCAGCATGTATCTTTAAACACTGGTCACTGAACACATTCATTGCAAACTATTTCTAAATACGTGCAATGAATGCAGATGACTTGACCATGCTATATATTTAATACCAAGCTCCGTCTTGGGATTTAAACTAATGAGACACAGAGGTTTACTTGATGCAATTTTTATGAATTATATATATATATATATATATATATATATATATATATATATATATATATACACACACACACTACTGTGCAAACACCAGAAGTTGCCACATGTGGTTTTCCATCACATTACCATGAGAGGCTTGTACGATCTGATAGGGACTACTAACTCCATTTATTATGGTGTAAGGGATACTATTAGTGCTTTTGTCAAAAAAATGTAAAAGTGAATTATAAATGCATATGAAATAATACACAATCACCACATGTAATAAATGTAATATTTATTTATGGAACATTGCTCAATTAAGACTCACAATACAACAATAACCTGTTAGAGACTTCAAATGGGTTTTAAAAGTGGGACTTATCAAGTATTTTTTTTTTCTAACTTGGCTGGATTCACTACTGCGACTCCAAAAATAAAATAACAAATGACACAAAGTGTTTACCACTGTGATTCCTTATCTAGGATCTGATGGGGGAAAAAAAGAAACATCAGTGTTATAATACACAAACTGCCGTACATTATTCTATTAATAACAGACTATTCCTTCACTCGAAAGCTTTCCCTAACTCAGAACAAAAACTAAAGTAGGCATATAGGAATCTATCTATTTAATAAAGCAAAAGCAACATGTGTTTGATTTTATTAAATATAAATTGTTAGGTTCATCAGTGAAAGTTTAAAATGTTTCCGGCACCTCTTGTAAATCTCCAGAGTTCATATGGTTTTTCTTTTGCTTTTGACATACCAGTGCTTTGTATGACAAATTAGCTCTGGTTTCTTTGTAATCCAGCAGTGTCTGCCTCTGATCTGTCACTGTCTGTACTTTTGATACAAATTAGGATTTATTGCTTCAATTCTCTCATAGTTTTATCTTATGCAATTCAAAGTTTGAAATAACCTTTAAAAGGGCTACGCTAGGGATTTTAAAATTATAGGCAAGTAAAATTAGACTCCATTGCATGCATTCCTAACAGGCTTATTGTAAACCTGGCACGACATCAGTAAGTATTTCATTGCAATTAGCCATTAATTAAACTTTACTTGCATGTTAATAAACAATGATTCTATGTATTCTAGAAATATGTAATAGGACCCAGCATCTCTAGAGTAAAGGTTAAGAAATGTGTGAATAAAAATATCAAACAATAAGGATTACATTGGAAAATATAACACTGTGATCTGACAATGCAGGATACAATGAAGGTAATGTGCTCTTTTTTAAGATAATCAGTGTCTGGGGGCCCCCTGTTTGTTTTCTGTCTCCATAGCCATTCATACTGTATGTCACACTAAAATTGTTCTAGTGCTGGGGTATATGAAAGCATTGTCCATCTGTTTGCATTTCAAACCTAGACTTTACATACATGCAGGGAATATACAGCATGATGATCTAGTTATTCAAGGTAGCTCTAATTCTGAATCTACAGCCCTAGTGGGGGGATGGGTAGTTCTTACTTGCTTGTTTTTTTTTAAATAAAGGAAATAGTTATATAATGTAAGAGTTTGACAAAAGTGTATCAATACAACCATAAAGTGTTTACAGTATTTATCTTACATCTGTTGATAGTTTGTAAAAGTATTAATGGATTGCCTGAGGTTCTGACCGCTGTTAATAAGCTGTATATACTGATGCACAAAAGAAACGCAACACTCAGGTCGAATGGATTTAATGAAATATTGTAAACATAGATATCAAACAAAATCACAGAAAATGTGAACTAAAATACAGATCAAAGAAACATGATACGTTTTCAGTATGAAACGTGACACACTGTTAAAATGAACAAAGTTAATATTGTGTATGACCTCTGAGCATTAACACAATCCTGGCAGCGTTGACACATAGACCTGATCAGTCTCTGGATAGACTGCTGTGGGATGTTTCACCACTCTTCTTGTGCAGCTGCAACCAGCTGGCGAAGGTTGGCTGGTGGCGGATGTCTCCTGTGGATGGCACTGGCGATTTGGTCCCACAGATGTTCTATTGGACTCAGGTCAGGAGAGAAAGCTGGCCATGGCAAGACCTCGACATTGTTTTCTTGAAGTCATGCAATTGTAATCCTAGCACTGTGTGATCTTGCATTATGCTGCTGGAAAATCAACAGTTCCGGATTGGCTTGCAGGAACAGAAAAACTGTTGCCTCAAGGACTTCATCAATGTATCGCTGAGCAGTAAGGTTGCCCTCAATCTGCACCAAAGGCATTCTTTTGTTAAAGGAGATTCCTCCCCACATCATCACACTTCCACTGCCCCCCAGTTGGCTTGAACAACGTAACAGTCAGCATAACACTCACCACGACGTCTACACAGACGTTGCCTTCTGTCTGTCAAGGACAAAACGACATTCATCAGTGAATGAAACACTCCACCACTTTCACTGCCGCCACCTCAGAAAACGGCGATTTCGTCTCTCAGCTGTCAATATGTTACCCCTGATGATGCAAATAATTTTCATGCAGACGGCGAGCTACAGTCATTCTGCTGATGCGCGGGTTATTTCTTCCTGGAATTTCTCGTGGTGTAGCCACTGCAGTCTGAAAACAATAACGCAGATGGATCAGTCGGATGTGACGGTCCTGGGCCGGTGTGGTGACCCTGCCTTCCAGGACGTGGCCTGTCCCTCACAGAGCTGGTTTCCTGGTTTCTCTGGACTAGTCTGCTGTTTGTTGAAGCAGAATATCTCATACTCCGGGTAACTTCTCTCACAGTCAGGCCGCCTTCAATCATGCCGATAGCAACCAAGTGATCGTCATTACTCAAGTCAGGCATGGTCATATCTTTTTCTGTTCTTGTGTTAATTAAAATCAGTTTTTAATTATTTTTAAATGACTATTTATACAGATTCTTAATCAACTAATTTTGGCAATTTTAACTTAACTCAAATACCAAACACTGAGCACCTGGCGTTTTTATGAAATCACATGACTTGAGCTTAGTATTTTGTTATCTCAAAGAACAATACTACTCAAACAATCAACAAACCTATCTGCTCACTATTTAAAATGTAAATAACATTACGTATGTGCCCAATGAGCTATTGATGTAAAACTTAGACTGTTGCATTTTCATTGTGCATCAGTATATTAACTTTGCTGTAGATCTGCCCCAGAGACAAAGTTTATACACAAAAAATGGTATGTGCTGCAAAGAAGATGGTTTAACAATGTAAAACAGAAAATAATCTAATAGTACATATATATGTGCAGGAAATTACTAGGTTTACATGTATATAAAACAACAATAAACCAATTGAATTGGTCCATGTTGATTTAGTGACAACCAGCAGGTTTAAGTGTACTGTATATGAAAAGGAATCCTCTTGTTAGCAAATATTATTTGTATCCTGATGTTATAGAAATATATGCCATTTCTCTTGAGTGTCTTAGAGCGCATGTTTTCCATGAAGGACATGACATGGCTTAACTAAATTGAGTTTGTTCTTGGGTTTGATCAGATAAAAGTGAAACCGAATTCTATTGCAATCATAACACAGTTTCCAACAAGGAGTGGTAAGATTATACTGTATATGTATTGCAATAGTCAGAAATCAGAACATTCTTTAAAATAGAAATTGAACAAAAAACAAAAAGATGGTACATCTAAGAAATACTCCTAGCACACTTACAGACTGTTTCTTTATATCTGTGCACATAAAAAAAAACAGGGAAATCTGTTACAGTTGTGGGTGTATACAGTCAAAACAGCCTTTATGTGTTACCAATGACAGTATGGGGTTGTGTATCCCAACCAGAGATTCCCGTTCATGCATGGTTTTAATGTTCTCCATCCCTTCAGCCTTTAAACTAATGTGAATCATGCATTTCAACTAAGTTGTTTCATGTCACTTCATATTATTTAGATTCCCCGTTACAGGACAGGGTGAATCTCAGAGAACTATACCTGTCTAAATAACAGTTTATAAATAAGTAACTACATGGATGCATACATACATACATGAATGTTTGACGATATACTTCTTTCTGAGGAGGCCATGTCTCTTAGAGCTTGCTCTGGCTTTAGTTCCTCTGACCTGTTCAAGGCAATAGGCAGTTAGAATGCAGAATTGACTCTGATAAATGATAGGAGTAAATTTCACGAACGTTGTTTCATACTTGATTCCTGACTGAAATGGAAATAGATTGTTCTAGCCAATTATAGGGTACAGTATCAGTGACTTGCATTTTCTTGGTTTTGTTTGCTCACTTATTTGCTCCCCTTTTCCTCCTTACAGCTTGAGGGGCTCGTTCTGGCTTTAGGCTCCCTGTCTGTCTCATTTAAAAGGTTAGGCAGTAGGCAGCTGCTATCTAAGCTAAAATAGGGCAAGACCATTGAGCTACGATAATTGTGCCAGCTGTAGCAAATGCCAACTGATGTTCATTGTTAAAGCAGTTTTAAAATCAGCTAATCTTTTTTTTTTAATTATTTTATTAAAGTGAGTGTTTATAGGTGTGGAAGTTTAACAAAATGGTGCTTACCTCAATTTTGTGTTACAGTCCCTTTACTTTGATTAATTTATTTAGGCTTGTATAAAATGTTAGCATTACAATGATTTTAAGCAATATCTCTGTGTCGATAAAGATGGCAGTGCGATGTTGCATACTTTGACGTAATGTTTTGCTGACCGCAAGCTGAGCCACAGTGGCCACGTGCAAATGTACTCCTTAGTGATCAGGTGGATGTGTATGAAACGCAAGTTCCATAGAGATTACTGACAGACAGCTAACCCGCACTTTCGTCACGTGAGGGCCTTCTGCAGTGCCTGTGCTTCTAAAATAGCCTATATGTAAAATACTAAATCCATATATTATGTTATTTTATTTAGCTTTTTATTCTTTTAATATGCAAATAATGTATGTGATGCTGAGGCCTGCAAGAGCTGCTTTAGTAAATGTTAACATGTATGTCCTCCTCTCGTTCTCAACTTGTATTATGTTCTAAGAAGAACATGCTTAATTTATCTCCAATAGTTATTTGTCTCGTCGCCCCCCCGTGTTATTAATATTATGTATCCATTTTGTAAGAATGTCCCTGCCAGCTCCTGATTTTATCTTGCATAGGTCTGCTACTGTCTCTGAGGCATCCAAGTAAATTAGATGCAAATCTCAATGTTTTTTTTTTTTTTTGCTGGTAAAACAATAATAAATTAGATAAAACAAGTTTCATATTATAAAAGTCAGCTTGCACCCATAAACTAATGTTATTATACACCATAATGCTTCAAGCAACTTCTCTAAGTATTTAATTAATGCAGGTACGCGAGCTGTTGTGAAGAATTTTATTCAATTATTACTTACATTCATGCCTTGCCATATTTAATTGAAACAATCAAAACAAACAACACAACTATAAAATGATGTACATTTTTTTTTAGATGAGGAGGAAAAGCATTATGGTTTTAATTAACACTGAAATTTGCATTTTTAAACAGTGTATTTACATAACATTCTTTAACCATCTGCCATTATATTTCCAAGCATACAGCAGTAGAGGTTTGATATTGAACGGGTTCCAAGTATCGTACATTGCTGTAGTTTCCTTTTAGTCTCAGAATGAGGAAGACATTGGAATAAACCATGGTTAGAGACAATGCAAAGTGTTACCATGTCACTTAATGTGCTACAGACTCATCACACTCACCTCCATAACATGTACAATAATGGAATTAATCATAAGAGGGAAACTAGAGGATTATCTATATGGCCATGTCATCATAGGAGACAAAACGGATTCAGAAAAAGGTGCTCTTGTCTGACAAACCTCATAGACTTCTTTGAAGAATTGACTGCAAGGATGGACACAGAAAAGAGCCTATGACATCATATACTTGGTCTTCCAAAAAGCCTTTGACAAAGTGAAAAGCAACCAGATTAATCCCAGGGCTATGAAGACATGCTGCAAGAGCTGAATCTATTTAGCCTAGAACAAAGAAGAATTAGGGGGACATGATTAAAGTATTTCAAATCTTAAAGGGAGTTGACATAGTTAACCCGAACCAATACTTTGAGCACAGTGCAGAAACCAGGACAAGAGGACACAGTTGGAAATTAAGCGGAGATAGATTTAGAACAGAGGGAAGGAGACACTTCTTCACACAGAGAATGGTGCAGCTACTAGAAACCGGACAAGCTTAGATGGGCCGAATAGCCTCCTCGTAAATTGTGTTATGTTTTTAATATCTACCAAGCATTCTCATTTTTGGTATAACATGTGTTCTAGCTTTCAATAACATACATTGTTTGGATACCTCTGCATTGAAAATGTAGTGCAAAAATGATTAATAGCATGTCAAGCCATGTTGATTAACTTTACAAAGGGGAAGTGAAGGAAATCAGCTTCATTGTAGTAGTGAGGATATCAGGGGAGATGTCAATTTAGATGATTTACAACACCACTCTCTAGCAGATATTCTCTAGCAGGAGAGGATCAATTTTGAAGGGATTAATACTTTGCAGAATGTTAATACATCCTCAAATTGTGAAAAACTAGCCTCTACGGCTTTGGCATATGCTGTAGCACATACACAGCTACAGGAGTCAGGAGACTCATTTTGTTGTTGGGTTTGGCACTTAACTCTGCTGTGCTTTTTACCTCCACATACTGCAGCAGGCCTGTTTCCATCAGAGCCCTTTTGTAAAGAAGGAGTATTCAGTTCCTGGGTGGTATTCATCATCTTTTATTTAATTTTATTAGTTCCCAGTGGCTTTGTGAAAATCCTGATAATTAACTGTTTTTTGACGTTTTGTCAGGTATTGTACATATTAGAGTGGATGGTGAATAATAGAAGTGTTTTAAGGTGTTGGTTTACCACCAACTAATTCCATGTTTTACTCAAAGGAAAGTGTTAGATTTAAAATCTCAACAGTGAATCACAACCCCATAGGACTCCATATGCCATTTATGTACTTGCTAGTTTTTTCTCCAAAGAACACGCTGAACCTCTTCTTTTTATTATTATAATGGCTGCACATCGAAACACCAAGATCCTGTGACATTTAAGCTTTTTGCCTCCTATTGATGGTTTAAAATTACCTTTTTGGGGCAATTTCCACTCAGGTTTTCTTTAGTGAAATATTGTTTCTTATACATTAGTTGTTGTATTAGGTAACATACGTTCTTTCAGTATGCTAAACTAAGACAATAAAGAATAAGCATTTTATACTGACCAACACAACTAACACGCAAGTGGATCCTGTGCTTTTGAGTATTTTCGTGTTAATTGTTGGAACACATGCTAAAATCTGCAAAGCATTTGTCTGCTACCATTTCACTCGCAACATCACGATAGCTGGGGTCTGTCTCCCTGTAACAGATATTGAGTAAACAAAAGTCCTAACAAGTTGCGTTCTCTAGACATAGCAGACTGTTGTTTAACACAATGATTTCATTCAGATCAAACAAGCCTATACATAACCTATTTGCAGTATGATTTCCACACTTGGTCTCAAGAATTACCTAAAGGGGTGTGACAAAAAAAGAATGAATCTTGGTTATCTGAATCTATGAGAGCTGTGTAAAGGGAACAGAGTGCCCCAGACTGGATGGTCTGACAATTCATTTCAGGGAAAGGTGGGAGTCAGACATTTAGAAAGGGGGAGGGGCTACGGTACACCAAGTCATCACCCCAGAAGGGAAGTGATGTGGCAACCACGGATTGGAGGAGAAATGGTTGCACTCGCTAACCAAGGGGGCGTACAAAAGGGGACGTGGCTAGGCAGTCTGTTCCTTTGTTATGTTTAAGTTCAAACCGCTAAAGGAGAACCTGTTTAGTGTTTGTTTGTTTTGTCATGTCTAATTATATACTTGTTTGTTTATTAGACGGCTAACACGTACCGGGAGCTGTCGCTTAAGGCCAGCACCAACCCGGACAATACTTCACAACTGTACACAAATAAATTGTATTTCACCACTTGCACATTAGAACTCGCTCTGGACTTGTGATCGTGTGTGTGTCTTCGTGTGTGTTCTACTGTGTTTATTATTTCGAGACTGTAACCCTGTGGCGGAGTGTCCCGCCCCTATGTATTATTATTTGTATTTTTTTTTTGTGGCGTAAAAGCGCGCGTCTTTATTATTATATTTAAAAACCCTGTGAGGATGCATGGCTGATCAGCTACTGATTATTTAACTAGCTGACAGTCATGCATCCTTACCAAACGATGCAGACTCTGGCGAGGGATAATAAGATAATTAACTACTAGTTAATCCCTCGGCCAGAGTATATAAACCTGCAGCTCTCTGCACTTTCGTGGTTGGGTGTACAGAGGAGAGAGTGCGGGAGCGGAGAGAGAGAGCAACATTTAAAAACAATTGCTAAAACGTGCTGGATTATCCAGCACGACACTTACTGTTTGTTTGTTTATTCGTTTGGCCCTCGTGCCCTTTTGTTTTGTGTTTTGTTGTTTTGTTTAAATCTTTTTTTGTTTATTAATAAATACGCTGAGTGCCGTTGCACTCAGCTTCAACCGCCCCATCCATTGTTTTGGTTTCTACTTCCTGGTCCGTGACGTCACCACTGCGAGCCAGGCTGTCACATATGGTGTCCTCGTGGGACAAACAACGCCTCCAACAGCCGGACCAGGAAAGGAAAGGACGCGTTTTTTGTTCTTTTTCAAATAGTGTTTTTTTTTTGTGTTTGAAAAAAAAAAAATGGATAAAGTGGATGCCTACATGGAGAGGTGGCATGCATCAGAGGGAGTTAAAGGAAGGAGGGGCTACATGGTGCCTCACCTGCCTGGAGTATGGGCACCTCCTGAGGTGTGCCCATATGAAGACCCCCTCTTTGTGCAGGCCTTTGATCGGGTGAGGTGGAGACTGCGGAGGAGTGGATCCACCTGAAGGCCATACCATCGCCGCAGGGGATCAGGAAACTTGCCTCACCTGCCTCAAAGGGGAGGAGTGGTGCTTTGCTGTCGGCAAGGTTGGGCACAAACCACCCGACCAACCCCCTCCATGGCAGGAGGTGGAACTGCTGGTCCCGAAGAAGGGAAGGAGGGGGTGCCAAGAAGGCGAAGAAACAGGCTACAGCGCCGGAAGGGGGAGCCCGGCACCCAGCGCCCAGAAGGGGGGAGCCCGAGCACCCAGCGCCCAGAAGGGGGGAGGAGCGATCCATCGCCCAGGGGGGGAGCGAGCATCCATCGCCCAGAGGGGGAGCCCGTGCATCCAGCGCCCAGAGGAGAGGAGCCCGTGCATCCATCGCCCAGAGGGGGGGAGCCCGTGCATCCATCGCCCAGAGGGGGGGAGCCCGTGCATCCAGCGCCCAGAGGAGAGGAGCCATTGCTGCCGTCTCCAACGCCAGAGGGTGAGGAGCCCTCGCCGCTGTCTCCAGCACCAGGAGCAGAGCAGCGGGAGCTGCCTCTGCCTCTGCCTCCGCCACCTCCACCGCCGGGAGCAGAGCAGCGGGAGCTGCCTCTGCCTCCTCCACCGCCAGGAGCAGAGCAGCGGGAGCTGCCTCTGTCTCCACCACCACCAGGAGCAGAGCAGCGGGAGCTGCTTCTGTCTCCACCACCGCCAGGAGCAGAGCAGCGGGAGCTGCCTCTGTCTCCACCACCGCCAGGAGCAGAGCAGCGGGAGCTGCCTCTGTCTCCACCACCGCCAGGAGCAGAGCAGCGGGAGCTGCCTCTGTCTCCACCACCGCCAGGAGCAGAGAAGCAGGAGCTGCCTCTGTCTCCACCACTGCCAGGAACAGAGCAGCAGGAGCTGCCTCTGTCTCCACAACCACCGGGAACAGAGCAGCAGGAGCTGCCTCTGTCTCCACCACTGCCAGGAGCAGAGCAGCAGGAGCTGCCTCTGCCTCCGCCACCTCCACCAGCAGAGGGTGAATGCCTGCTGGTTCTGCCTCAGCCGCCGTGGGAGGACTGCTTGCCCCTCCCTCCTCCACCAGCAGAGGGTGAATACCTGCTGGTTCTGCCTCAACCGCCGTGGGAGGACTGCTTGCCTCTCCCACCTCCACCAGCAGAGGGTGAATGCCTGCTGGTTCCGCCTCAACCGCCGTGGGAGGACTGCTTGCCGCTCCCAGCTCCACCAGCAGAGGGTGAATACCTGCTGGTTCCATCTCCACCTCCACCAGCAGAGGGTGAATACCTGCTGGTGCCACATCCACCGTCATGGGAAGGACTGCTCCTGCCCTGCCTCGCACCGCCCAAGGATGCCTGCCTCGCACCGCCCAAGGATGCCTGCTTCGCACCGCCCAAGGATGCCTGCCTCTCACCGCCCAAGGATGCCTGCCTCGCTTCGCCCAAGGATGCCTGTTGCTCCGCATCGCCTGGGGCTGCCTGTTGCTCCGCGCATCGCCTGGGGCTGCCTGTTGCTCCGCACGCCTGGGGCTGCCTGTTTCTCCGCGTCGCCTGGGGCTGCCTGTTGCTCCGCATCGCCTGGAGAGCCACCAGCTACAGGGAACGAGGGGAGAAGTGGAGCTCCGCTGCCGCCTCCATGGCCAGGGGCTCCCCTCCCGAGTTCACCTCCCGAGGGTCCGCTCTTGGCTTCCGTCGCCCCAAGGGTCCCGCTGCGGCTGCCATTGCCTGCCGAAGGTCTGCAGCTGCTACCTCGCCTCCCGAGGGTCCTGTTTTGCCTGGGGTCGCTACCAGTCCTGCCATGCGGCAGGAAATACTGTGGCTGGAGCCCCATGAAGGGGAGCTGCCGGCCCGGAAAAAGGGGGAGGTCAGGAGACCAGCTCCCCAGCCGCACTTTCAGGCAGGGAAATACTATGGCTGGAGCCCCATGAAGGGAGCTGCCGGCCCTTGTGGAAAAGGGGGGAGGTCAGGAGACCAGCTCCCGGCCGCACTTTCATGGCGGCAGGAAATACTATGGCTGGAACCCCATGAAGGGGAGCTGCCGGCCATGGAAAAAGGGGGGAGGTCAGGAGACCAGCTCCCCAGCCGCACTTTCGCGGCAGGAATACTGTGGCTGGAGCCCCGTGAAGGGCAGCTGCCAGCCATGAAGAAGGTGGGGAGGTCAGGAGACCAGCTTCCCCATAACAATTTCGCTGGAGGAGGAAGGGTGGCCAGAGCCCCACGGAGGGGAGCTGCCCGGCCATGAAGAAAGGGGGGCAGGTCTGGAGACCACCCCAAAAATTTTTTGGCCAGAGGAGCCGGCCTGTGCGCTGGCCATTGAACGCTATTTGCTGTTTGGGTGGGAGGAGGACATCCCACCGTGGCCGCCACCTTGGCCCGTTGCTGCCCCTGTTCCTGCTTGCCGGGACTGCTAACCGGGACTTTAGGGAATAAGGGGAGGTGGCGAAAAGGACATGTGTGCTCACATGGGGGGGGCATGTGTGGCGGAGTGTCCCGCCCCTATGTATTATTATTTGTATTTTTGTTTTTTGCGGGTAAAAGCGCCGCGTCTTTTTATTATTATATTTAAAACCCAGTGAGGATGCATGGCTGATCAGCTACTGATTATTTAACTAGCTGACAGTCATGCATCCTTACCAAACGCAGAGACTCTGGCCGAGGATAATAAGATAATTAACTACTAGTTAATCCCTCGGCCAGAGTATATAAACCTGCAGCTCTCTGCACTCGTGGTTGGGTGTACAGAGGAGAGAGCAGGGGAGCGGAGAGAGCGAGCAACATTTAAAAACAATTGCTAAAACGTGCTGGATTATCCAGCACGACACTTACTTGTTTGTTTGTTTATTCGTTTGGCCCTCGTGCCCTTTTGTTTTGTGTTTTGTTGTTTTGTTTAAATCTTTTGTTTTGTTTATTAATAAATACACTGAGTGCCGTTGCACTCAGCTTCAACCGCCCATCCATTGTTTTGGTTTCTACTTCCTGGTCCGTGACGTCACCACTGCGAGCCAGGCTGTCACAAACCCGTTGTTTGAAACAGTACAATACACATTGCTGTATATTGCCTGGGATTATTCTTTGCGGTCGCCAGACCGGGATTACAAAAATAAATCATTGTTTGGATTGTGAACTTTGTTGTCTGTCTTCTGTTTAAATAATCACATCACCACTACACCTGTGCACTGCAAACCACTATGCCACAAGGGGCAATTGATGCATTTCAGTGAAAACAGATTTTTGATTTTGAATATATTCAAGATATTGAATCATAAGCATGTACACAAATACCATGACCATACATTGGTATGGATAATAATACATTGGTATTAATAATATTTGATTACCCTGTATCTATATAATTATGAGACAAATAAATGTAATTTGTTATAAATGTACTATTAAACAAAGTGGAGTGAATAGGTAAGTTGAGTGGGGGGACGGAGGGGTGATGCTGGGACGCCAGAATCACTGTCGAGCCTTCTTGAGGTGTCATGGGCTGGTCGACGAAACACCGAGGATGAAAGGTGCTCACTTGAAGACCTTAGCTCAATCCAGGCGGTTGTCACGTTGATGCGCTGGGAGACCGCACTGTGGTTGATCCCCAGAGCCAGCATCGCAGCCGTTGTGTGTGCTGATGCGCTAGGGGAGGCAATAAACTGATCCCTGGAGCCAGCATTACACTTCAGCCATTAACACCAGACAGAAGGATATCTACATCATCATATGGAAGGAAACGCAAATGGATGGAGGCACATATGGATCACATTAGTTTACTGTAAAGCTACGTTTTAGTTGGTGCTTATCTTGGCGAGAGCCGTGTTCAAATTAGCATGAAGTTTTAATATCTACTCTCGTGTAATGGAAATCTTAAACAACTATTTCAGATGTATTTAATCACTGAAGTATACAGAGAGAGAGTGATCAATCTGCTTTATTGCTTTATGCCAATGGCAAAACAACGTTGAGGTATTTAATTAACATTAGCTTCTTAGGGTTCAGACAGCAGTAAATGTTAATGCAAAGTGTAATGCTCTTTTAAATTTTTATTTAAGGAACCTGGCAGATGGTGGTTGAATTAATTAACATTTGAGACAGTATCCTGCTGTAAACGTCTACTGTGCTGTCCACTCACATGATAAGCAAACAAATATATGGCATTATCCTTTGATGCCATAGTTCAGAAAAATAACAGATTTCAGCACAAAACAATTGCCTCCTCTGCAATAATTATTACTTTGAAGGTGGACAATAGAAATATGAAGACAAAAGACATGGCTTGTTTTATTATTTCTACATACAGTAATTATTTTTGTGATAGATAATGAGTCAATGTTAAAGGCGTTGCAATCTAAGTTACAGGCATATTAATACAGAGAAGAGCTTCATTTGGCAGGAAGAGTTGAGAGTTCAGCATGTTAGTGTGTCTGGCTGCCCTAATGCATCTTTTAGCTTTCCATGTTCAAGCTTTTTGTCCATGTCTAAAGAACACAAGTTGTCAGCAAATTATAGACCTAAGCCCACTCAAATAATAGTTTGTCTTTATCACATATTTAAGTATATCTGTACATTTTAATGTACCATCAACCATGATGTGCAAAAAATATCATCACGTTAAAAAACATCCCTTTCCTTTCCATTTTAAAAGGTAAGGGTTTGTTACAACCATTCTTCCTCCAACACTGAGTTTGAATCTTTTTTCTTTGTATTCTTTGAATCCAGCTGGCATTATCTGTGCCTGGAGAATCTGAGATGTGTGATCATTTTGAGTTCTTCCTGATTTCAAAGAAATCACACAATGCAGTGAACTTTCAACTCTGCTGGCCCCAATTGCAAGGTCACCGCATCATGTGATTTCTAAGGAATCAGGAAGTTCTCCAAAGAAGTCGGCGACTTGGATTCGGCAGTCACAAATAAGTGCATTTTTTATTTATATATATATTTTTAATTTAAAGCTGTTTACCCATCGAATGGTAGACTCAAACACCTACATTCATTTTGGATATTAATAGTTTTGTACTTTAAAGGAAGCCTTAATATTGTGAGTGTTGGACTGGTAGTTTCTTGGAGTCACATTGTATTTTGTCTTAAAGGTAATCTGCAATACAGAACCTACACAGTGTTATGTTTTGTTTGAAAATCAATAACAATCTCATTGGCAGGCACCTGTGCAGTTTATGTACAGAAAAATATGTTATATGGCTTAATGGCGTTTGCGAATAAAGATCCATTGCAAAAGACTGTACCTGACAGCTATCAAAATACAACACAAATACAACAGTTTATCATGTGGTTAATATATTTCATAAAATATGAAAAATATCATTTTGGCTACAATTAGCTTAACAGCAAAAAAAAAAAAAAAAAAATTCTAGCAATAATCATCATTACTCTTCTCTGGGTATTTAATATGGTGCTGAACAAACAATTACTGCTACATGCAGTGTGAGGGAATGGTAATGAAGACAGGCATTTATCTAGCAGACAAGTATGAATGCAAGGGAGCAATATCAATGTATGTATTCCTTTGGTGAATGTCAAGGCAGAACTAATGAGCACCTAATTTAACGCCTGAGTTCAACTTTGCTACCTCATTAAATGTGAAGTTGAAGGCTGACAGCCTGACACAAGATATTGGAAATTATATATTTTAGGTCAAATAACCCAAAATCAATTCAAGAGTGTGCAAACTAAAAATGAATTATGTCAAGCATGTGGTTATGCCATAGAATATGACAGGCTTTACAAAAAAAACAGTTTTCAGAGAATAACGTTGAGCATTTGCAGTCTGTTGCAGTGCTGAAACATAGCAAGGACAAATATTGTTTGGTAGTGTAGTTATTAGCGTGAACTAGTAGATGTTTTCATTTAACACAACTATCTAGCAGCAAAAATTATATTATGTCTACAGCTCTTTATTTCTATCTGTCTGCTTAATACAGACATTGAACAGGCATTCTGCTCCTACTGGGAATCATTACCGAGCTGCGATTTGAAGACTATCAATTCTTTTTGTAAAAAAAAAAATGCTTCCTTCGTTTAACCATATTTTCTTCTGAGTAATTATGACCCCCTTTTCACTGTCACCAGGCAAAAGGCATACTCTCCCATTTGTTTCTATAAAATCACCAGCACCACCTGTCAGTCAGCACTGGCCTACGTTTCTTTTCTGTCCAATACATTACAGAGGGTGTTTGGCTAAATTAATACATTTTCAAAACTGCATCGAGAGCCACAGGACTTCCACTTTTAAAACTTTGTACTGAGGGGTTAATTTAAAATACAGCACCAAAACCGTTGGGAAGATACTATTAGCAAACATATGGTCTGGAGACAGAGAGAGAGAGCTTAGGGCTACACATACAGTTATCCATTGTGAAACCCTCAGGCTGAGCAGACACAGTGCCAGGATGTAGAGAAGAGACACAAAGCCTGTGGCTGAAAATCTGCACACCACCCACAAAACAATATAGTGCTTGAGGATACAAGAAACGCCCACAGCCATTGCAGTATGTAGCAAATAAGATATACTGCAGAGGTTAGAATTATTTACTTTTTTCTCATTGAATTATTCAGGTGTGTATTGTTTACAATTAACAGCACAAATTGTGTATCTTTCCACAGGAACTGTATAATTATATATATATATATATATATATATATATATATATATATATATATATATATATATATATATATATATATATAGTGACGAACCAAAGGCAGGGTGATCAATGGGAGATATGTGAGGGCAGATATTTTGAGGGGATTGTGCCCTTGCACAAAATGTCCGACACCAGAGCGCCTACAAGAGACAAAATGGCCACCTGGGAGAACTACAATTACCAGAATCCCAGGTTACAGGGTGCGGTCAGCATACCTGCACAGGGTGTGGCCGACTCCCATAAATAGAGGCCAAATTGGCCAGATCAGAGAGGGAGTTGGAGGAGACACAGAGTGCTGTGTGCTGTGTGCTGTGTGCTGTGTGCTGTGTGAGAGAGAGAGAGAGTGAGAGAGAGAGAGAGAGACTTGACTTTTAAAATCCCTTTATTCTATAAATTAGAAAACAATTATAAAAACTAAATAAAGCCAAACCAAAAAAAAACACTAGTGCAAAAAAAACCATAACAAATCCAACATTTCTCATCCCAGTTTCAAAAAATCCAGTTCAATGAGATCTTAGTCTTTCATAGTTTCTCACAAGAGCATAACAAGCTGCCCCTCCTCAGTCACGGCACACACCCCCTCCCCAATGCACCAACGTCTCTCAAAATTGTCCAGGTCGTGCACCATTTTAAAATAAGCAAATTCCATCTTGATCCTTGAGACCATCAGGATCCTAAAAACACTAATAGGATTTATAAAACCAGTGGCTAAAATCTTATTTTTAGGGATTTTAAAATAGCTAATTTCGCCTGACCAAGGACAAAGTTAACCAATGAGCACCTATCCTCCGTGCAAAACTATACTTTACACTAAAAACAAAAAAAAAGTTTTAGTAAAAGTAACCCCAAAGGAAGCCAGCAGGTTCTCTAAAAACAAAAAAGAAGGGCTGCAGCCGAGGGCAATCCACAAACAAATGGAAAACAGTCTCTTCCGCGGGACAGAAGGGGCACTGGACACTGACCCCGGTTCCACTTTCTAAGATAACGGTTTGTGGCAAAATGCCATGCAGCACTCTCCACTGCAGGTCTCCGGGCGCTTAGGCAAGGGAAGCTTATACAGCACCCTCCAGGCAGGAACTTCATCAACAGGGACACTAAGGTGAGCCCTCCACTTAGTGTCCACCAGGTCTTTCAGCTTATTAAAATGTCTGGTTTTCACACAGATCTCATACAATGCCTTTTTCTCAATTGTGTGGAAGGCCACCTCAGTGACCTTCCTAAGTGACAGCAGCTTTCCAGCCGGCTCCTCCTCCTCCTCCTCCACTGTCACTGAAGGGAGACCAGCACTGGGGAACAGGGTTCCTGCTCTGGAGCCACGCGCTCCGCCAGAAACCTGCTCAGAAACTGGGAGAGTGCCGGACAGAGAGATGCCTGGAGATCACTCAGCACCTTCTCCAGGAAACGCTCTGATCTAATATTCAGTGCAGGGGTTAAAACCCTGCTGGCTTTCCAACTAAAAAGATTAAAGTCAATTAAATGCCCCAGTTTAGTAAAACCGGCTTTAAAAAACAAAGTGGATAAAAAAAACAGAGCTAAAAACCTCGCATTTAAAAATGGGGTTAAAAAACAGGGGCTCTTCAAAAACCCACTGTGTGCTCTGTGATTCTTCTGACCTTGTGATCTTTAAAGTCTCCAAGCATTTAAAAGATTCTTATAAAACCCTCCAACCCTGCATCACTAAAACAATCAAGAGATATTAAAAACAAATGTCTGTCAAAACCCAGCCTCCCTGCCTTCTGCAACAAACAAAATGCCAGGTCTCTCCAGCTCAGCTGTGGTGTGTACAGCAGTCTCTGGGCAGCCTGCAGCCTAAACGCTGCCATCCTGCTAGGGATATCAATGAGCCCCTGCCCTCCCTCTTCACGGGGAGATACAAAACAACCGGCGCAGCCAGTGATGCCCGCTCCAAAAAAAACTGCACCAGGCATTTCTGTATTTCGTTTAACAAAAAAACAGGGAGGATCCAGGCACACCAGCTTATGCCAAAGCATGGAGGCAACAAGATTGTTAATGATGAGGACCCTGCCCCTGAAGGAGAGCCGAGAGGAGCCACTGCCAGCTCTGCAGCCTCCCTTCACCCTGTCCAGCAGCCCCTCCCAGTTCTGCTGCATGGAATTGCTCATTCCCAAAATAAATACCTAAAAGTTTTGACCCCAGTTTTACTCCAGCTTAAAAACGAAGGCAGTAAAGGAGGGGGGGTATCCTCCCAGCTGCCAACAAGAAAAGCTTCACTTTTTGCCCAGTTTACTCGTGCTGAGGTTGCCTTTTCATACATTATAATGCGTGACTCCAGCACAGCGACGTCTTGGTCAGTTGTAACAAACACGCTGAGATCGTCAGCATATGCGGAGAGTTTAATAGGGGTTGCATCGGGTGCAGCTGGCACTGCCAATCCAGGCAGTTTCTCCCTCAGCTGGTGTAACAGGGGCTCTATAGAGAGGGCATAGAGCATCCCTGAGAGGGAGCAGCCCTGCCGTATCCCCCTCTGCACAGGGAAGGGGACAGTCAAACTGTTATTAATCTTCACAACACTAAAAACATTGTGATAAAGGAGTCTTATAAAGAAGTAAAACAGGGCCAAAACCAAATGCTTTTAAAACACGAAACAGATACTCATGGTCAACTCTATCAAAAGCTTTTTTTTCTTGATCAAGCGAAATTAGACCAAAATCAACATTAAAAACTTTGGATACATTAAAAAGATCTCTTAATAAAAACAAATTATCAAAAATCGATCTCTCAGGCACACAGTATGACTGGTCTGTGTGCACCACTGATCCAATCTTGGTCTTTAGGCGATTAGCGAGAGTCTTGGAAAGTAGTTTATAATCGAGCACAGCAAGGAGACAGGGCGCCAGTTCTTGATGTTACAGAGGTCTCCTTTCTTGGGTAGCAGTGTTATCACTGCCCTGCGGCAGCTCAGCGGCAGCTCCCCATCCCGGACACATTCCTGCAGGACCTGGTACAGGTCCTCACCAACACAGTTCCAAAAACTGGTAGAATTCTGCAGGCAGTCCATCCAGTCCGGGAGCCTTCCTTTGGAGAGCTGCACCACAGCCGCAGTGAGCTCTGGGAATGCCAACGGAATGTCCAGTCCGCTGCTCTCCTCCTTGTCCAGGCTGGGGAGACCCTGGAGAAGCCGCTCCATCTCTCCCGGGTCGCAGCCCTCAGCCTTGTAGAGATCAGAATAAAAGCTCACTGCAACACGCCTGAGCTCCGCAGGGCTGGAGACCTCTCCCCCCAGGCAGCCTCAGACAGCACATTGTCTTGCGCTCCCGCTGTCTTCCTCTCCAGGCCGAAGAAGAAGGCTGTGGGGGAAGGCCATATCTTTAAGCTCAGTAAAAGCGGGCTCTGAGCAGAGAGCCTTCACCTTCTTCTCCAGCAGGCTGCCCAGGGCTGCCTCCTCTCCTGCAGGCCCCGATCACGCCCCTCATTGCTCTCGCTGGCCAGCTGGCTCTCAAACTCAACAATCTCTCTCAGCTCACTGACCACTGCATCCACTGACCTGGTGACATTGAGTGTGTACTGTTGACAGAAAAGTTTTATTTGAATCTTCCCTATATCCCACCATTGTCTTAAACTACTATAATTAGTTTTTCATTTTGCCAATTTTTTTCCAAAACAACTCGAAATAATCAGTGAAGTTTTTATCCTGTAGCAGATTGTTATTAAAGTGCCAATATGATTTTGAATGTGATTGGATTGGTAGTGAAACAGTGACGGAAACAAAATGATGATCAGAAAGGCTACTGGGTGCTATACTGCTTTTAATGAATTTGTTAATATGCTGCTGTGGGTATAGAACCTATCCAGGCGTGCCCCCTGACAGCTGATTTTGATTGCATTTGATCCATGTATACTGTCTACTTGTGGGATGAAAAAATCCTCCAAATGTCAACCAGGTCAAAAGTATTTAAAACAGTGGCCAGCTCCCTGACAGATTGGGGATGGGGTTCCCCGTGGTTTCTATCTTTATTAAAATCCATAGTACAATTAAAATCTCCCCCCCACCACGAGGAAATTATCTGTACTGCAACCCTGAGTACCTGACTGAGCTTTTAAAAAATAAAATCCTCTCCTCCCCAACATTTGGTGCATAAATATTAATAAAATCAATAAAAATACCAGCGTGTTTTATTTGTACTTTTAAAAGTCGACCTTGAATAATCTCCTCAATAGATAAAATCTCCGCCCCCAAATCCTGGAGAAAATAAAACAGCAACCCCAGCACTAAAATTAGAACCGTGGCTTAAAATGCAGTCGCCCCCTCCACTCAGACTGCCAGTGAGACTGATTACTGCTGTCTGAGTGTGTCTCCTGCAATAAAATCACGTTTGAATGCTTACTGTTTAAAAAATCAAATAATTGTGCTCTTTTTATTAAAATCCCTGCACCGTTCACGTTAAAAGAGCCTAAAATAATTTTCTCCATTGATAAAAATAGATTATTCAAAATATAAAAACACGTTAAGAAACAAAAATTCTTAATAAAAATAGCCATTAAAAATGTTTAGATGTGGCTAACGTTTTCCGAACTAAGCTGACATACTTTTTAAGTCTGAACCTTTTTTCTGTTCAAACTCAATTATAGTCGATTTCCTTAAAATTAAATCTGCAGAACACAAAACAGTTTCTGGTCTGGGAAGAAGGATTTAATGTCTACTAAGCCTCTTACCTTTTTGTTTTTTTTCGAGAAAGTCGCTGATCTCTGTTAGTGAATACAGTTTCCCCTTTGGCTGGCCGTGATGTCAGAGAGCTGCGAGGTGTCGGAGAGCCGTCCTCCCATCCATCCTCTTCCGATCCCGCCCGATCCGTCCTCCTCCTCGCCCGCAGAATCTCCATCAGCCACCGGCATCTCCGCTTCACCGACCCAGCAGGCTGAGAAGTCTCATCACTGGGGGACATCAACAGGGCCTGCCTGAGCCCCGAGGCTATCACCCCCAACATCACTCCCTTCCTGCACCGAGTCCTCCAGACAAGAGATCCGCGGGTTGAGGCCCGCCTTTCTCTTGCCCTTCAGACCCGGTGCTCAGCTCCACCACAGCGGAGGGTTGAGACCCTACGCCGCTGTTGTGAGATACCGTAACAGGCCCCCACAGACTCCTCCTCACCCGCTGCCGGGTCGGCAGCAGATGTTCTTTTTTTAAGTTTTCTTTTCTTAATGACTGCAGCGTACACCCCTCCTTGTCTGCGTCGGCGGCGCTGCAGCCCCAGTTCGGCTGCAGCCGCAGCTGGTACCCGGCTCCTCCGGTCTCTTCCTCCTGGGCCACGGCTCAGGTCTCGGGCTCCTCTACCTCCGCTCTCTGAACAACCATGGCCGCCTCCCGTCATCATTACGACTACTTGTCCCTTCTTCAGTTTGTAGCTTGGGGCAGGTCCGTTTAAAGGTGCCCCTGTTCCCCGCAAGAAAAACATTTAAAAACCTCTGTGCTAGCAAAAACAACATAATCCCTGCCTCTATATTAAAACGCCAAGCTACATTTAAACTTTTTCCCGGGTTATCAAGTAGTACAAAACTTGTCTCTAAAAGACATAACATGTTTAATTTCTGGATTTTTACATCCAAGGGGAATCATTTTAATCGGCGACATTATTTTACCGTATCTGGAAAGTTCTCTTTCAATTAATGAATTATTAATAAAGGGGAATATTTGACAATATTACCTTGGTAGAGCGTGAATAACGGTGTTACAGTTACCAAAGAATCATTCAACATAAATCCCTCTTCCACAATTTTGTTAACAGATTTTCTTGATTAAGAAAAAACGACTATAGCTTTGTTCATCCGTGAGGCGGATTTGATTTTTTTCAAAACGACCACCCGCCCCCCACAAGCAGCACATCTTCAACAGAATCATTATTTTCGGAAAAAATTTAAAACCGTGGCGCCCTAGTAAGCCCCCCAACCCACGGAGTGGGAGCCCATCTTCGGGCACACACTGGCTAAAACGTTTAAAAGTACTAAGAATAGAAAAAATACTTTTAAAAAAAATGTTTAAATAAATATATAATAAATAAATATATAAAGTAAATGGCGATAAATTCACCACTACCGCTCTCACACAGCTCACAAACCCTGCCGCAGCAGAGCCTCCCACAATCCTCAGAGAGAGAGAGAGAGAGAGAGAGAGAGAGAAAGAGAGAAATTTGTAAACTTGTGTATGACCTGGACTGTTTGGACTTCCTTGCTATATATACACTTTTATCAGGACATATTTTCCTCTATTGAAATTATACATTTTAAAATTTTATTTTTTGGCACACCATGTTAACATACTGTACTGAATCATAGTACAATTATATTAAAGTATTGTAAACACAATGTTATGTCTATCAAATGATAAGGCATAGTGTAGAGCAGCTAGACCTATCCAGAACTGAACAGCATTTAACCACCTCATCTTCCTCCATAATCATTTTAGTGGGATTATTTTGTGATTTTGTACATTATTTACTATATGGTACTAGAATTGAACCTCATTGTTTTTTTATAAAAGGTATTTTTTTTATATCTATGTAAAAAAATGTGTCTCCTACCTTGTGGCCTAAGTCTGTCCACTTCATATCCACCTGTACTCTTGTCCTGGTTTATGTGCTTCACTTGAAATAGTGGCTAGCATTAACTTTGTTGACTCTAAGATTTTAAAAAGACAACCATCCCTAACTCTTCTTAGTTTCAGTTTCCTCATACTGTCTTCATAAATTTTAGCTCTGGGATTAGTCTAGCTGCTCTTCGCTTGTAGTGAGGGGACCAGAATTAAACACAGTATTCTAAAGTGCAGTCTCACCAGTGTGTTAAAGTAACCCCATCACAACCTCCCTTTCTGTTAGGCTTTTAATGGCCTGCCAACCTCCCACCCCCACACTACTTTGTAGTCGACAGTTTACTACAACACTAAGGACTTCTTCATTGAGAACTTTTTCCAATTCAGAACCAACCAGTGGGTGTTTGAATCCTCTATTTTTTGTGACTGGCATGCAACAATACATTTATTAACATTGAATTGCATTTGCTACTTTTCTACCCAAGTCTGATGGTGGTTTGAATCACTTTGGATAGGTGTAAGCCAGCTCTGTATGGTTCTATCAAACTCTGTATCAACTGTAGGTGAGAGCATGAGACAGGTGTTGTTAGTGCTGCAGATGGAAACATGCTGTATTCTGTTGATAGAGGTTGGTTTGGCTTGCCATGAACTTGTAGAGAGGTACACACATTGTTCAACTGTCTTCATACCACTTTACCTATGTGGCGTCAAATACAATCAGTGTCTAAGCTGGAAGGAACCTTAAATCTCTGGTTTTCCATAGCGACAGGAAGTATTGTCATTCAACAATGATCAAATTTAGCAACAGCATATAAACAAACACTACCAACACATCAAACACATAAATATACATTAAAATACATTAGTTTAAAGCTTTTCAAAAACCTTTTTTTTATTAAAACACATTCAGTGATGTGTTTTCATCAATCACATTGTACAGTATCTACTGTATTGTATATTCAAATAACTTGGCCAATACTGTCCATTACCCTGTTTCAAGCTATATAACTCAGTCACCTCTCTTCAGTTGACTGTTCTGCGCTAGCTCAAAGACCATTTAAACATCAAAGACCCCATAATGATTTGATGTCTCTTTCTGATGACATGTTAGTTCCAGGCCTCTTTCATATTCATGTTTCTCCCTGTGCAGAGAAACACTTTCATGTATATGCATTTTTTCTTATCTCTTACATTAGAAATCCAGATAATCATCTATTTCTTTCATGAGAATGCAACTGGAAAATTAACCATTTGTTATTTTACTTGAGAAGAAAACTTGATAGAATATAAACCTCTGTAAACAGGCTATAATTTTATCCAGTACTGAACTTCAGTACAGACTCACACCATACCCGAATGCTGATTTCCTGGACATAGATGAATTTTTTTAATTGGTATCCAAAGTCACTTGAGACCATTTATACAGTTAGATTTCTTCCACGGATAGAATAAGGTACTGTTATAAAAATATTGTTCATGGCTTTACCTTATTGTCATGTTATAATGCAATAATTACTATATTGCTGTATCCTATTCAGAGTAGAGTGAAGTGTTTAGGTTGCATCTGTTTTTGGGAATTAACCTCTTCATACAGAACAAAGCAACATCTCCTTGACTTCTCCTTAAAACAAACATCTCCTTGGGTTTCAGGCAACACCTGACAAGGTTTCTATGACTATACATCACCTGAGTGCAATGGGAGTCTCTTGGTTCATGTTTGCAAATGTGGTTGATTCTATAACTTCTAATTGTGTTCCTGTGGCAAAGTAGTTTGTAGTGCACAGGTGCAGTGGTGATGCAGTGCTCAGGAATGATAGATACAAGACAGTTCCACGGTGAAAAAAGCGGCTCTTTATTTACTGACAAATAATACCTGGCTCTACAAATGGCGTGTATCGCTCAGGCAAAACCACGGGGTTCAGTCCCGAAATAATAATACATTAAACAAGACACACACAAACACAACATGGTCACAAGTCTAGAGTGAGTGCTCTTAGTGAAAGTGGTGATCTACAGGATTATACGTGCACAATGGTGAAGCGTAGTCTGGGTTTAATTGCTGGCGGTTTAGCTACAGCTCCTGGAGGTTAGCCTTCTATAATGACAAGCACAGACAGTTAGAAACAAACAACACTTAACATGATACACTTATCACAGTCTGTTTCCTTTCTCAGTCATTCTCATAACCACATCAAAGGAACAGATTACATCATCATCCCCAATTATACCCTTAGTCACGTCCCCTGCGATAGCTAGTTCAGTCACGTCTCCTCCAATCCATGACTGACACATCGCGTACTGCTTTAGGGCGATGACTTCGGGCATTGTGACTCCACCCCCTTCCTGGATGGCTGGCTTCCGACTGACCCTGGAATGAACTGCCAGACCAACCAGTATGAGGCACTCTGTTCCTGTTATACAGCGCCCTCACAGATCGGGAGGGAGATTGTTGACTAGGATTCATTCAATCTCTGTCACAGTTCCCCATTGCATTTTTGTGTAAGGTGCATGCATTTGATCAGTACTATAGGTACATTAAAACAACCCACTAACACTGTAACCTTTATAATAATTAACCACCAACATCTATTGATACATCTTTACTGTAATAAAATGCTTGTCATTTCTAATATCTTATTTGTCACACAGCCTGTCTGCACAGCAGCCTATACTACAACCCAGCAGCTTAACCTTTCCACATGCCTTCTGTGATCATTGCAGGTTTATCAACATGTCCTGATGGAAATGTCACTTGTCTTTTTCAGCTGATAAAAGATAGATATCTCATTAGCCAGCAGGTTGTGTGAATTGCTCTGATATTTCATACTGAGGAAAAGAGACATGAGAACCAAGTAAAATTTAATTAAATAGCACTGCATGTTAATATAAAGGTTGCTGTTTTCCTAATTGTTACATGTTAATTTTCTTTTTCCAATCTGGCTGGAAGTTGTGAGATCCACAGAGCTGCAGAATAAGGTATAACAAATGCTTGGGTAGACCTCCAGGAATTGGTTGGAGATGTAAGATATAGATAGCTGTGAGCAGGAATAGGTGAAAATCTGTTGGGGATTTCTATATAGAGTACATCATACAGCAAAAAGTTCCCTAGGTGATAAGATTTTTTAATCATAACAAATTCATCTTTAAGTGCCATTTTGTAACCAAGTGAACAAAATTATTGTCTCCCAGGATCTAGTGACACTGAACAGCTGGACTTGCTAGAGGTATTAATGGAGGTTTTAACAATGGTAAAAGGGTTTTGTGAGTCCTTCATCTGTGTTAATGTTTTGAGCTTTATTATTTTTAATATGCAGTATTTTTTCAAGCCCTCTTTCATCCATCAGTGCTTTATTTGTTTGGAAAATAGTAGCACATGTTTTCGATTACTAACCACTCAGGCCTCAGTTCCCATTTATTCACATCACAAACACAAATGTGCCTGCGTAACATCACCCACATATATTATAACACCCACATAGCCTTTCATTTCCTTTATGCAACGTGGTGCAATGAAATCTTGGTTAGGTGTTATCCATGTAATCATGTAGTGGAGAGTGCCCAGTAAAAAGCCAGAACATTTTTCCCATTCCCATCTCTTAGCTTGTAACTAGTTACCAGAGGTTGTTGATTTTTTCATCAGGCAAGATGGTTAGATATGAGGTTAAAGTTATTGCTGTTACATGTGTGGTAGATTGCAACATCTGTGGTTGTTACACGCATGCTCCAGACTTCATTGTGTGCAGGAGAATGGCAGAGGACAAATTAAACACACAAACATGGAGCAGCCCGGCTTTTGAACCAACCGTGTTCAATGTCATCAGAATAGGGGGTCTAATCTCCAAAAGGTTTGAAATCAAGACAAAGTTATATCAAGGCTGAGCATTCTTTCACTTTTTTAGGTTCACCTTTCACAATTTCACCACTGCTTCCAATGGGACCACAAGCACCTGCTCTATTCTAACTCATACAGTAGAGCTTCTAACAGGTCCTCCAGGTAGGCAGGTAGTTCTAGACATGAATCAATTCATTCTCTGTACTCCCGAGTACATGTTTGGGGTAGGCCATTTGAGTTTCGTTATGAAAAAGCTCTACACTACCTCAGCAGATGTTTGGGTGAGAGCACTTTTGGGAATCTCTGATGACAGTAATAAGGAGGAACCGACTTCCCCACATGTGCCTCCCATCTGGTTTCATGAGTTATCAGGTCAAGATAGCAAGCTGTTTAAAATGGTTTTCTTACATTTAACTGTTCCTTTTAGTCAGCATGAACTCATCCACCACACTGAGTCCCACTAAAACATTTTCAAATTAACAAGAAGCTGTTCTCATACATTGTAATACATACATTAAGAGAGATGGTTTAGTCCAGTAATTTCGTTACCCCAACTGATGGACAACACTCCACTTCTTTAAAGGTTAAAAGACAACATATCTGAGTGATTTCTACTGTATAAGCAGGCATGGCTTTAGTTCAGTCACTTTCTGGCAGGCACTTAAACTATAGGTATTTTTCCATTGCTAAATTGCATGACGTTAGTCAAAACACATATTCCATGATTCATATAAATAAACATAAACAATTTTAACATAAACATTTTGCAATAATTTTTTCTAAAATATCATTCTCTGTTTTAAAAGAAAAGTTTACACTTGATATAGATTTTGTCTGTTGCACAAATAATGGTAATTGTTGCCCAGTTAATATACAGTATTTATTACTGCACATTGCAGATCCTTTTTATGGGCGTAAAGCCATATATAGACATATATTAACAATCTTGTATGGTTTTCCACACGTACATATGTAAAGTCAACAGAAAAAAATACCATTAGCTTTTTCAAACAACAGGTAATTTTACAGAAGAAATGCAGGTTTTGGGAATAATGAGAATATCATCTGGTTTTAAACTACTGGCAAAAACAAACAGAAATGAAGATGGAATATCATAAAAGGTTTGCCTAGCTGATGGTTAAAATTCAGAATACACTTTGGCCTTTCATAGTAATATTAGACTGGCTCAAGCTATTTTGACATCCTTCTTAAATATGGAATATTTTTATAATCTAGTGTATATTTACCTCTCATTTTTAAAAGTCTCTGACTGCATTAGTAAGTAGAATTATGCTTAGCATAGTGAATCATGGACCAGAGGAACTGAAATCGATAACGTGCTAATTTTGCTCTGAACGTGGCCCACGTGAGTAAAAAAAACTTGCAAGAAAATATAATGATGCTGACCACTGGTGTAAAACATAATGAGGCATGTAGCCGGACATGGAGGAATTGAATTAGTGCTGCTTGAAATACTGAATGCAGTAGGGATTCAAGGAAATGCATGCACATGGATTAGGGAGTGGTTAACATGTAGACAACAGAAAGTACCGATTAGAGGAGAAACCTCAAAATGGAGCGAGGTAACCAGTGGAGTACCACAAGGATCAGTATTAGGTCCTCTGCTCTTCTTAATTTACATTAATGACTTCTGGTATAGTGAGCAAACTTGTTAAATTTGCAGGCGACACAAAATAGGAGTGGCAAACACCGTTGCAGCAGCAAAGGTCATTCAAAATGATCTAGACAGCATTCAGAACTGGGCAGGCACATGGCAAATTACATTTAATAAAGAAAAGTGTAAGGTACTGCACACAGGTAATAAAAATAGCCATTATAAATACCATATGGGAGATACTGAAATTGAAGAAGGAATCTATGAAAAGATCTCTGAATTTCTGTTGACTCAGAAATGTCTTCTTCTAGGCAATGTGGGAAGCTAGAAAATGCATTAGTAAGACCTAGAATATTGTGTTCAGTTCTGTTCACCTCGCTACATAAAAGATATTGCTGCTCTGGAAAGTGGAAAAGAAGAGCGACCAGAATTATTCATGGTTTAAAACATGTCATATGCAGACAGGCTAAAATAATTGAATCTATTCGGTCTTGAACAAAGAAAACCACGCGGCAATCTGATTCAAGCATTCAAAATTCTAAAAGATATTGACAATGTCGACCCAGGGACTTTTAGGCCTGAAAAAAGAAACAAGGACGGGGGTCACAAATGGAGATTAGATAAAGGGGCATTCAGAACAGAAAATAGGAGGCAGAATTGTGGGAGTCTGGAACCAACTCCCCAGTAATGTTGTTGAAGCTGACACCCTGGGATCCTTCAAGAAGCTGCTTGATGAGATTCTGGGATCAATAAGCTATTAACAACCAAACAAGCAAGATGGGCCGAATGGCCTCCTCGTTGTAACCTTTCTTATGTTCTTATGTTCTTAATCAGTCACTGCTCTGTGCTTTGAAAGATAAACCTGAATATGATGAAACCAGCTTGCAAAACTGGAATGCTGTCTCACCTAAATGCTGCCCCTAAATCTATGAATGTAGTCATTTATTATTATTATTATTATTATTATTATTATTTTATTTCTTAGCAGACACCCTTATCCAGGCGACTTACAATCGTAAGCAAATACATTTCAAGTGTTACAATACAAGTAATACAATAAGAGCAAGAAATACAATAACTTTTGTTCAAGTGTGACAAACCACAATTCAATAATACAGCAGATAATAGTGATAGTTACATCAGGATATGATTAAATACAAAATACTACAGGTTAAACACTTGGCAGATTACAGTATTCTGAAGTACGGGATTAAATGCAGTAAAATAGGGGGGCGAATAAGAGCAAAAATAAGCACATTTAAATGAAGGGTGATAGTGTCCCAGGATACAAACAGAGGAGTTCTACAGGTGCTGTTTTGAAAAGGTGAGTCTTAAGGGGCGGAATGTGGTCAGGGACTGGGCAGTCCTGACATCTGTAGGAAGGTCATTCCACCACTGCGGAGCAGGGGTGGAGAAGGAGCGGGCTCTGGAGGCAGGGGCGTAAGCGGAGGTGTAGAAACCAGTCTTCTAGTGCAGGCGGAGGCGGAGAGGTCGAGTGGGGGTGTGTACGGAAGATGAGGGTCTGGAGGTAGCTGAGTGCAGTCTGGTCAAGGCATCTGTAAAGTACAAGAGTCTTGAACTGGATGCGAGCGGTGATCGGGAGCCAGTAGAGCGAGCCGGAGTAGTGAGTCGAGTCGCGATGGCTGGCAGAGAGAACACCAGGCGGGCAGCAGAGTTCTGATGAGCTGAGCGGACGGTGGCGGACGAGGGAGGCCAGCCAGGAGGGAGTTGCAGTAGTGTAGGCGGGAGAGTACCAGGGCCCTGGACCAGGAGCTAGGTAGCGAGTTGGTGAGGAAGGGCCGGATTCTTCGGATGTTGCTCAAGGAAGAATCGGCAAATGCAATGTCTAAAGTGAAGATGTGCTGGGATTAGAGAGGCAGGGGTCCAGGGTGACTCCAAGGTTCTTAGCGGAGGAAGAGGGAGAGAGGTGGTAGATTCCAGAGGAACAGAGATAGAGAGATCAGAGGAGGGGGAGGAGGAGGGAAAAAGAAAAAAAGGAGGGGTCAGATTTAGAGGTTGAGTTTTAGGTGATGCGAGTGCATCCAGGAGGAAATAGCAGACAGACAGGTAGAGATACGGGAGGAGATGGTGGAGTCAGAGGTGGGAAGGAGAGGAAAATCTGAGCATCATCAGCATAGAAATGGTATGAGAAACCATAGGATGCGATGAGGGGCCCAGGAGCGGGTGTAGAGAGAGAACAGGAGAGGACCCAAGACTGACCCTTGGGGGACTCCAGTTAAGAGAGAGGTGAGGTGTGGAGGTTGCTCCTCCCCAGGTTACCTGTGAAGTGCGGTTGGAGAGAGGTAGGAGGAGAACCAGCCATTTATGAACAAATACATGAGGTCAGTAATAAAATTGGCAACGGGTAATGCAAACAGAACTCTGGGAGCTGGATATCTTTCTCTGTGTTCTTGGTTAGAATCAAAGGTTTTTAATGAACCTTTAAAGACTATACATGGGTGATGTGAAAATGTATCCTTTTAGCAGCTTTTTTTTTAGGATCAAATGCAAAACAACCCAAAACTGCCCTTAGGTCTTTATTACAATTTTCACACTACCTCTATGGATAGGGTATATGTTTGTGAATTGTTTTGTGAATGATTTAATTGTACAGGAGGTGAGTTAATCAGTTAATTGATTGTTTATTTAAAGGGGTAAAACAACATGCAAGAGGAACAGAGAAAAGGTGCCGACTGCTTTATCTTTTTTATATTGGAGGTGAAATGGATCTTTAACAATAAGAAAGAACATTAGCACTGTAGTTTAAACCTCCATTGTTGTTCTTGCTTGTATTTAGACCTTTTAACTATGGCAGTTTATTAATGACATGATTGTAAAGCCTGACTACAGCTGCTTAAACACAACAGTAATAATCAATCTTTTAAAAAGTGAAGTCTTATTGCACAAAAATCTAAAAGAAAACAATAAGCACAGAAAACTACAGATTCAACTTTGCATTGTTATTTAATATAAGCATAACACTTTTACATTCACACTTTGTAACATGAAACAGTAACAAAGCATGTAATTCAGGCAAAATTTAATTTAAATAGAGAAAATAATTGCTATGGACGTTTCCTGGCCTTGTTCAAAACCCTCAATCTTATAATACAACTCTATGTACACTACATCAGGGGTTCCCAAACTTTGCTTGCTCATGTGACACTGCATTAGCCAATACAATTGAGGATTATATTCAGATTATTTTAAAAATGCATATGAATATCAACTTCTTTCAACAACTATTGCCCTCTGACATCAGGTTAACAGGTTAATGAAATATATTGGCTGTAGTTTTCAATTTACAGTGGAAACTGTGACAGACAATGGACAATAAAGCCCAAAGCCCTCAAGGGAAAAATAATTATCCTATAATACTCAACTCATTCATTATTTGTATATTATAACCTGGTCCAGGAGTCATGATCGATAGATCATTTTTTTTTCAATAAATTCCAGGGCTAACAAAGGTCACCGATAATATTTAGCACTTCATCACTGTAGTCAGAGGTTGGGTTATACACCACTGATACACACAATAGGACAGGTCAGGGGTGTTATCATCATCGGTTTCATCTTATTCCAGTCTACCTTAACAACGTCAATAACTGTATGCAATTTAGTTAATTAAAATCATTGGACAAAACACCACAGCCATAATACAGAACATTAATTTGCTTGAGGTTGTTCTGTTAAACACCATTATCAGAACCTTTGATAACAAAACCAGAACTCACAAATTAATTTAATCCTACTACTTGTCCTCTACAGTACTTCTTTGGGGTTGCAATTAGGTCATTACTGTTGTAATTATTTTTACTTTTTTTTATCCATAAATCTGAAAAGAACAGTATAATATATTTGGAGGATAATTACTGAAATGAACAATTGACTATTTTTCTTGAATAGATTCTGCACATTAAAACTCTCTCTGAAAGAAGGGCATCACATTTCTGGCTAATCTGACGACCAGTAAGATTTTGAATGTCCCTTATTTTTGTGTACTGAATGCAGGGTTTTAAAAAAAAGTTTTATTTTTTGTATTATTTCAGTTCTCGAATCTCTGAATATAACACTACTGCTCCAGCTCCCTTTAATGTTCGGGGCGGAGCTGAGGCCCTTCATTGCCGCCTATCATTACCAATGTCCTATTTAAACTCTAATCACGCACACCTTCCTGTCTAGTGTTTTGTTTTTTTGCAAATGTTCAGACTTCGTCAACGTGCTTAAACCTGCTTTCTTAACATGTCTAAACTTTGTCACCTTGCCTTCTTGTCCATTCGAATGATTTGAATTAACCCCTGTTCCCACCTGCTATGAAGATACTTCGTCCCATGGGTCTCTTTCTCTGGCAAACAGCAGCTCCATCGCCAGTCAATCCTGCAACCATCCAGTTCTAGCTCCAGAACCGCACTGCTCAAAACGCCGCCCTTGTATCACTCTGCTGCGCCTCCATTATAAAGATTGAGCCTTAGCCGAGCTGCTGTTCAACATGATCGCTGCTCTTTTTAGCTTCTACTGTGGTCTTTGTCCATAGAACATGTCTTTCTAATACCAGCAACTTCAAGCGGTAACCTCCCTGCGCCACCCTCCCACTGAGCCTTCTGCAATGCATGCT
>JAHFZB010000477.1:0-45405 GCA_036884735.1 Huso huso
CAACAGAAGCTTCCAGCTTACGCTGCTCCCGCTATGCAAAACCGGACTGGAGCGGCGTAACAATCAACTCGTTACTTCACTCAAAACATGGACTGGACTCAAACAGCGCCACAGTATTATAACAACATTACATCTTATAAATATTTATATTTATATATTTATATATATATATATATATATATATATATATATATATATATATATAAAAACCCTTTCTTTAAAGTCTTTGAAACTGTAATTTGTGTGATTTTCTGGAAGAATCCATTAAATCAAATTTCTTTTAATCAGATATCTTGGAGGTCTTTGAGTTTCTCTTGAAGGTAATGTCTTTCATGTGATGGGATTTTGTTGATCACGCTGGGTTTCCTGAATTCCTCTCTGCCTCCTCTAAATTGGTGCATGTTGTCTGGGGTTTGTCCCTACCTCTTCCATAACCAAGTGACACGGTGTCCGTGATTTTCAACCGTAACATTGATCCTTTGATATTAAACCACCTGGTATGGTGTACTTTATGGAATGGGGTGGATAGTTTCTTGTGCAGTTGGCGGTAAAAAAATACCGTGTCTGTTTTGATGTCAAGGATGTGCATTGTGACAATATATATATCATCGTTGCTTAAGCTTTTTTGATCGGTGTCTCAGTGATGTGTCTTCAGTTTGATGGTGCAGGCTGGAAGTATGTTGATTTTTCTGCAAAACATCAGTTCAGCTGGGGTCAGTTTCATTGATGATATCGCGATTGCAGCTCTGCTATAGTTCCTGAAAACTTGAAAAGATGTTGTTTCCATGGCTTGCCCTCCCGGAATGTGTGTCTTTAGTGTTCTCATAAAACGTTCCACCTCTGCATTTGCTCTTGGCCAGTGAATTATGAATTCTTCTGTGTTTGAAACAAGGTGGGTGAAAAAGTTTTGAACTCTTGGCTATTGAAAGGAGGACCATTGGCTCGGTCTTGACAACCTGCGAATTCCAAAAGATGAAAAATCTTGTCCAGTTTTAGGAATGACTGTATTTGCTGGCGTGGACTTAACAATTTCTACCTCTGGTGTGGGGTATTCATCTAACACAACAAAACGAATAAATCCCCAGAAGGGGAAAAGGTCACTGTGAAATCAGCCATACACGCGAAACCACGGTCCTTTTGGAGTTCGAACATTTGAAGAAGAGGTTCCATGTGTGTTTTGTGGCACAACAGCTTGTGGGATGCAGTTGTGGATTAGATTTTCTACACGTTATCAATGTACAAACCAAACTTTGTCTTATTAATTGTTTTAATGACTGTGCCTAGATGGCCTTCATGAGCTAAAGCTAGTGCTCTAGACTACTAGCGGTTGGTATAATGAGTCTGCCTCTGAGTATGATGTCCATCTGCATTGGTGGTAGCTCATTGCGCAGGGGATAGAAAGCTTTAAGTGTGAGGTAAAGTCAATATTTGTATGAGTGTGTCAGGAGTTTAGTAATGTCATACTTAATTTCCTTTCTGATTAAATCTGCTAGCCTTTGTAGCTGGCTAGGGTCTTGCTTGCTTGGTTTCTTGTTTCACTTCTAGCATGGTCATCGCCTTGGGGACGTGTGATCAGCAATGAAACTTATGTACTCTTCGCAATCGTGCTAGCTTCTGCGTGTTATGTTGATGACATGTGTGGTATGGGATGCCTTGACATGTAATCAACAGGGTTATCCTTTCCAGCTTGGTGGATCACTTTAAAGGTATGGGGTTCAAACAAGTCTCCATCTTTCTATTCTAGCGGATGGTGTTGCTTTTGGGTTGTTGAAGATGTACTCAGTGGTTTGCATGATCCGTGATCACGGTGAAATCAGATCCGTGTAAGTACAGATTGAAAGTTCACATACGGATGATTGCTAGTGCTTCCGTTCTGTTGAGTATCGTTGTTCTACAGGGTGACTCTACTAGAATATGCGATTGTTTGTGATTCTGCTGTCTGGTGCTTTGTTGGCGAAAATGGCACCTAAACCAACCCGGACTAGCATCTACAAGAACAGTTGTGTCTTTAGTTTGGTCAAAATATGCCATTGTCTTGTGGCTTGTTAACTGCCGTTTCAATTCACTAAAAACAAAATCGTGTTTGAATTCCAGCACCACAAGTTGTCTTTCTTTGTAAGTTCCACTGAAGGGTTGTGATGTTGTAACAAAAATCTGAATAAAGCGATGCACAGTAGGTTACCATGCCAAATAGCTGCGTACTTCTGTGGTACTGGTTGGGGCTGTCATGTTCATTATAGCCTCAATTTTTTTGGGGTCTGCAGAGATGCCTTCTTTTGAAAAATGTATCCATAAAATTCTAGTTTAGATTTGTTATACTCACATTTGTTTTTGTTTAGGGTGAGGGTGCTTCTTTGATCTTTGGAACACAACTTTGAGACTCTTGTCATGGTCTTCTGGAACCTTCCCAAATACTATTATGTACTGATGTTTCCTGACATTTGAATTCCTTGCAAGACCTGCTGAATGGTGTTTTAAAATAGCTCAGCAGCAGATGAAATCCCAAAGTTCAATCTCTTGTGGCGCCACAGACCAACATGGTAGTAGTAATGTATCTTGATTCTGGTGCTAGCTCAAGCTGGTGGTATCAGCATTTAATCAACTTAGAGAATACCACTGCTCCATTGAGGTCATGGATTAGGTCATCTACTGTGGGGAGTCAGGTGGCGTTCTGCCAGAATGGCTGTGTTTGGTAATCTCATATCAATGCAAATCTGAACTCTGTCTGGGTCTTTGGTTTGGGAGCCACAACAATTGGCGTACAGGGTGTTGGACCACTTATTCTCTATAATGTCCTGACTTTCAAGCAGACTTAGTTCTTCCTCTACTTTTTAAATATGTGGAAGGAATTCTTCAGTAATGGCTGGACAACTGGTGGAATGTCGAGGTTGACACAGCTTGACTTAAAATCTTTTAACTTTCCAATTTCCTTCAAAGATATTTGTATGTTGTGTCAAGATTGACTCTAAGAATGGTGGGTGGACCTTTGGGTTGTATGTGACACTGAATTGATATTTTAAAGTCAGGTTCAGTGGCTGTCTGGCAGCTCAACAACGAGAAACCATAGTGCCCTTTGACAATGTAGAAAACGGTAGGGACAATTTTTGTGCTGTTGCTAACTATAGTGCAGAATTTTCCCAACAGTGTAGGCGGGCTGTGCGAGATCCCTTATGTTACCAATTTAATGTTTGCGCTGGAGTTGTACTGTGTCTTGTGGTTTGGTGTAAAGCAGTTTTGTCCATTATGTTCACGCTGGCACGAGGTCAACATCCATGTGATGTTCTCAACAATAATCTTGGTAAGGGTTTTGGGTTAATGGTATACACAGTGTAAAGGCATTCATCATCATTTGATCTTCTGTCGGTTTTGCTGGAAAGAGTCATCACTTATGCACTTCATGCACTGGAACATATGTTGCTTTCAGGGTTCCTTGTGGTGGGCAAGTGTAGTTTTGAGCAGCATTTTTTCAAAATGATTCAGTTTTCCACATGCTCTGTGTTTGCTAACAGGGCAAAACTGTCCTCCTCTGTGAGGGTAGCTGCCCTCCACAGTTGTGCATTTATTATTGTCAGGTGCCCTGTTGGTGTATGCTTCTCTGGTGAATTGTGTTTGTTGTGTTGAATGGAATTCACAGGCATTGCGTTTTAAGTACTGTTTTGTTTCTTCTATACTTTTTGCATGATTCTGAGAATTCCATAGCCCTTCCTGTGTCCAGCAGTTTCTTTCAGTGTCATGTCAGCATTTCGTTAGCTCTCTTCTTATGGATGTGCAGCTTAAAATAATTTGAGATTTGATTTCCTTTCTATGCGCAAACTCGCATGTTGCTACTTAGCAGGTGTCTGAGTCTCGTGTGATAGCCATCAAGGGGTTTATCTCTGCCATCTGTTTAGCCTGACAACGTATGTTTCATATTCAATGTTTTTTTTTCGTGAAAAGTACTCAGTCAGTTCGTTACTGCAGTATCATAACATCCACTCCCCGGTTCCTGGCAGCGTCTCAAAAACATCAACTTTCAGGTCCAGCGTAATGTAAAGCAACTTTCTTTGTTGTTGTCTTTAATGTTTAACGCAATAAGGAGTTCTGAAATCTTTGAATCCACTTGGTCCATGAACCCGGTGAGCTAGGGTGCACATGTATGTCAATGAAGGAAGCGGAGAAGTCAGCTGCAGCCGCCATTTCGTGGTGGGTGTTTGTTTGTTTATTTATTTATTTATTATTTATTTATTTTAACTCACGTGTTGTTCAGATATCCTCGATAAGCAAATATAGTGTTCTTGTGTGTTGAGAAGAACAATCCAAAACCAGTATGATGAATATTTACATAACCTGTATTCCATTTAATTGTTAAACCCTAAACAAACAACCTTCGCGGCTTCCAACACAACTGCAACTCCCATATACCCAAAACCCGGACCCGGGGCGGCGTAACAATCGCTACGTTACTTCCTCAAACATGGACTGGACCCGACAGCGCCACAGTATTATAACAACATTACCATGCAACCTCCCATACTGGGCCACCATGCGAGGGACCCTCTCAATATTTCGCTTTTAGCAGGAAAGGTTTCTAATATTTCATAATCGCTTGAGCTGTCGATTGTTGCAAGTGCACAAAACCACCAGCGCTGCAAGTTTCTTGCTATTGTTTAAGCTGCATGCGCTGGTATATGTCCAGCGCTGGGACGGGTTTGACGGCTTCTACACCGCACTGTGAACAGATCCTCGATGTTTCATCCGGTTTGATCCTCACGTGCGGCTCAGGCAGGATGAGGTGGCAGTGGTTAGGCGATGGACTGCTAATCCATTGTGCTCTCTGCCGCGGCGATGGGTTCGAATCCCATCCTCGTCGCGCCGTCTGATTGAATTTTTCGTTTCACAAAAGGGTGTTTGTATGTGATGCAAATTATATTTGGCTGCGTTTGATGTCCCCTCCAGTAACATGTGACACAAAGCGCAGCCTAGCGTTTGTTACATGTGCTGAAAAATAATAACTTGTAGGCACGCCTCTGGACTGAATCAGTGATCCCGAGTTCAAATCTCGGTGGAACCTTCTGTTTGGCTGCTTTTGTCTTACAAAAACAAACTTGAAAATCAGGCTTTGATTTTAAGTGACCAATGTTGTGAACTCCCTGCTAGCTTTAAAAGCAGTGACTGGTGGGACTCGGTTTTTACATCCTTTCAATGAACTCCTCAGTTCGGTAGGGTAGAGGGTCCAACAGCGCTATGGGTGCGTCACAGAAACTCGAGGGCGGTAAGCAAGCGTGCCTACCAACAAACTAGTGGCATGGTCCGAGGAATAATCAAAAGGAGAACTGCCGTTGAACAGTAGAAATGGACCACAGCAATTCATTTAATTATCGACAGTTTATTATGATTCATTGTCCTGTCCTTGCTCAGGGCTTGAGGCTGTTCCGTTTCGATGCTCCAGCGTTGACAACAAAGGAATTCCTGGCCAACCGTGCAGACTTAAGTCAACAGCGTCCTAATTGGTCTAGTGGTTGGGATACAATGATTCTACCACCGCCTTGACCGAGGACCGATTCAGGTCAGAGGAAAGTTGCTGTTCCCATTAGTATTCGATTAAAGCCACTCTATTACTTTCATTAATCAGATGTGAATATGCCTATTTCTTGGCGGCCCGACTGCGTCTATTAAAGCTCTCACTTTATATTATTACAGAAGTCTGTGCATTGATTCTAGCATGCTTTTGGCATTATCTTCTTTTCGGTCTGCGAAAAAGGATTTTACAATTGCTCCTTACAAGGGGTGAGAGGACAGCTATGGTTTAACCACCCCCTCTACACAATCTGCAGTAGTTTCCATTACACAAAGAGTAGATGTTCAAACTTCATGCTGATTTTGAACTCGGCTCTCGCCAAGATAAGCACCAACTAAGAGCGTAGCTTTACAGTAACTAATGTGATCCTGTGTGTCTCCATCCATTTACGTTTCCTTCCATATGATATTCATAGATATCCCTTCTTTCTGGTGTTAATATGGCTGAAGTGTGCTGGCTCAGGGATCAGCAGCTTATTTTGCCTCCCTATGGCGCATCCCAGCACACACAGCAGCTGCGATGCTGGCTCGGGGATCAACCACGGTGCGGCCTCCCAGCGCATGGCGTAACCGTCTGGATTGAGCTAAAGTAGGGTACATCTCTGGGGTCTTCAAGTGGGCACCTTCCATCCTCAGTGTTTCGTCGACGCCCACGACACCTCAAGAGACTCGGCCCGGTGATTCTGGCATCCCAGCATAACCCCCCTCAAGTCCCCACTCAACTCAGCCCAGCTTACTTGCCTGTACATCAGCGTTTCTTTTCCTTTCTGTGCTTGAGATCCCAGCCAGAATCTTTCCGCTCCCAACCACAGCCAGTTGCTGCTTCTCTCTGCTTCAGATAAGTTCTTCACTGTCTTGAGAAGCAACTCTTGGTGCTGAATCCGGCGTCCTCTGAGAAACGGGTTTGTGAGTGTGCCACAAATCCTGAGCAACCCACTTCCACTGGAGTAAACCGGACTCTCCATCCTCGCTGTTTCCCTTCAGTGGCTAGTTGAGCATACCGCAGTTTCTTCTTCCTCTCATAAGCCTCATCTACAGCATCCTCCCATGGCATTGTTAACTCTACCAGTGAACAGGCGTGTTGATCCAGACAAGACAATATACGGTGAAGGTTGGTGGTGGCAATCTCCAGGTGAAAAAATAAGCCGTTGACCAACATCTGCCAGCATTTCCAGTCTCTAGCTTCCGTTGTCTTGGGCGAGGATTGGTTTAACACCTTTTTCTTGTTAGTTTGCTCTCCTGGGCGGAGGAATATTGTCTTTGTGTGTAATGTTTTTGATGGAACAGGTGGCAACTTATTGGTCATGTTACTCTTGTCTTCCAATGCTAAGGCCAAACCGCAGCACCTGGTCATGGCGCCAGTAACCGTCCTTGCCTAAAAACCCTGCCCATCCTGTCCAAAATATTGCCCCTTAATGTTGCAGGTGATGAACACAAAAGGACACGAGGATCTCCTACCCAGAGGTTTAGGTTCTGTGGTGATGTGAGAACTCTTGCCTTGACCTGATGAAACTGATCCTGCTCTGTTCCACTGACCATGGGTCTTGCCAGCCAATCTTGCGTTGTTCCACACTCTCCCATCATCCATTCACCCTGCTTGGCCTGGGAAATGGCCTTTATCCCCTCATCCTCCTCCTGCTTTTGCACCTCGTGACCTCCAGCTTCCTCCTTTGAGCTGGGGCTGCCTTCTTGTGGGAGGCTGAACTGAACCAAGACCCCCTCTTCCATGCTGAACTTGCCCATGACATCACTAATTCGAGGGCATTTGCATCTTCCACAGCTTTCTTTGCCCGCCCACTTTCTTCGATTTTCGCCCACAGGTGCTGCCTCCCTTACGCATTTGTCGTGACTGTATCATGTCATTTCCAGTCTGACCTTGGCACACCAAACTCCTCGGTGGGCGGGCTGGTAGCTGCAGTATTCCTTTACCATAAGTCCCACTCTGCTGAGGGCAGCGTGGAACTCAACCATTTCCTGGCGGTATAGACGATTAAAGCTTCCAGCTTCTCTACTGTTGTCAAAGAAACCTACGTACACGGTCCGGTACAGCAACCTCGACAGTAGACCAAACTGAAAGCACCAGAGTTTTTAGTTTGCCTGGTAAAGCGCTGCTGTCTGTACTCTCAAACCCTTCCACTGGCATTGTCTAACTTCTCCCACCTGAGAGGTGTGTCCTTTAGATCCCCATCGTTACCATCTCCCAAGACTCTTCACTGACAGACACTGTTGGTATTGACTCACCATTAATGACGTTTTATCTACTACTTTGCCTTTAATTATAGAGATGCTCCTTGATTTGGTGGACTTGAATTGCATTGGTGCCCATTCAATGTTGACAATTGTTAATAACCGATTGGTGCAGAGCTACTGTTGTAGTCATAGTTTGTCATATCATCCATGTCTTTCCGAATTGGTGGTAATTAAGCATTCAAGCCAAGCGCTCTCCTCCTACTACCCATTTTGATGCCCCTAATGATTACTTCCATTGCCATGGTAAAAAGCCAGTGGAGATGCATCCTGGTATTCCAACCCTTAGGCATTGCCATGTGGTGCCTGAATTCTGAGTTGAAAAACCAAATTACCAAATCTCCAAAGTAGGCTCACTAAATTTATTTATTGTCATCGGTACACTGAAAAATGAAATGTAAAGAAGTTCATAGCCTGGCACTGACCATATGGTTAGCCGTCCAGGAATCTCATGGGCTCCTTCCTCTTCTTTGCGCTGGTTGGGTGGTTGCTGCGATCACATTGATATGTTCTAAACATCCTGAAACCTAGAATACCCGCTTTTTGTATTGAAGTGTCAATGAAGCAGTTCTTTAATTAAGTTGACAATCTCTGAGCAATAATGCTGAAGAAAATCTTGCCTTCTACGCTTTAATAGGAAATAAACACGGCAAGTTAACACAATAAGTACCGACTAAAAAGAGAGACACAGAATTATCTGTAGCCCCTCATTCAGTGCTCCAGTGCTGTGGCATGCAAATCGATGGAATCTTCGTTCAAGTACCTGTGTAACTCAAAAGCGAGAAAGGGCTGAACATGATCCACATACTAGCTGAAGGGCTCCGCGATTTCCCGTGATATCTAACATGCCCAGGTGTCATGTTCTAAAATAAACTACAGCGTTACAGAATTCAGTGGTGCTTCACTTGCTAGGCGACAGCTGTGCGCATTAGGCGAATCTGTATTTCAAGTGTATTTTCCTTATAAAAGATGCAACGTGTTTTTGGATTTTAGGGACATGTTTATTATTTTAAATATCAATACCGATGTTATTAAACCGTTTCTAAATATACATGTACAATACATATATTGTCCAAAGAACATGTGTCTTATTATTTCCATGTGAGCAGTGTTTGTGGTATACGGTTGGAAGGTGTTGATTGGGTTCTCAAGACCTACTGCAGCTGCCAGTATGAACCAGAAATGAAAGCACGTCGCATTTTAGTTCAAACTGAAGAAATGGATGTTGTTGAAGGATTGTGTGCAATCAGAGAAACGTGTGCGGTCCAGGGGTTTGTCAAAGCAGTAGAGAGTTTACACCTGGGAGCTGAGGATGTTACAGCCATTCCTCTCCAGATTGCTCCATGGCGATCGAGTTCAATCTCCCAGCTGCCAGCTGCCAATATGAACCCAAGGCTGTGTGGTCCAGTGGTTAAAGAAAATGACATAACAGGGAGTCTGGTTCAAATCCCACCTCAGCCACTGACTCATTGTGTGACCCTGAGCAGTCACTTACCCTCCTTGTGCTCCGTCTTTTGAAGGCGTGGTATGAAAATGACTCTGCAGCTGATCCTCAGTTCAGACACCGAGTCTTTGTAGGTCGCGCCAGATAAGATACCTTTAAAAATAAATAATAATGAAAAGTAAAAATGAAGCATTACCTGCTGCAATTCTTGGACCAACTGGTAACTTATGTATTCTCATGTGACTTTATAGTGGCTTTAATAACATGAACAAGCTATTAACATTTCATGAAAACTACGTGTTTCCACATGTGTAAGTTAGCTGATTTCAACACGTAAATTAGTTTTCCCATTAAATACTGTAACTGTTTTTGGGGCCTTTTCATAGCTTTTCTTCCCAACGAGCACAGGCACGGCCGCTTCCGTGAATAAAAAGCAAGCGTGTAAACAGGCCCAAGATGACTAGCTAATTTAATATTACCAACATGGGAAAAGATGGTCCTGGAAAGCAATACATTGCTGATTAGTATTACTTTTGAAACATTACAATATGGTGTACTGTATATCCTCAAATACCGAATCATTTAAAATACATTATTACACAAAGATTGGTGTCACAATTCGAATCGAACAGCGAAACAATACATTTAAAAAACAACAAGTCCAAGTGTGGCGTGCAAGCTCCTTATATCATGCACTCAAGTGTGGCGTGCAGCTCATATATCATGCTGCACTCAATTGTCGACGTGCCTTCCTCAAACTTCAAACCTGGTTCATTGTCAACCAAAGCTGCACTGATAGTATCGGAAAAAGTATGGAGCTTAGGGTAGATTTCAGGAAACTACTTGGCAGGAATTAATGCATGTGACTAGTCTTTTCAACTGAAGACTACAAGCTGCACCAGATGTTGTTTGGTGAATGCTGCAGTTTTCCTGCAACTTTCGAATAAAAGTTGTGTTATGTGCAAGGCTAAAAAACACCACTAGATGTCGCTGTGTGTCTCAGTGTAAAACCAAAGATCCTACGAATAGACAAGTCATTTATACAGTCACTTTTTGGAAATAAGGATGTGACAGATTGACTGACGGTCAAAATAAACAAAAATAAATAAAACCAAAATAAACACTTCGGGCACTAAACAACATGCACATAGAACTTGTATGATTAATGACTATTTTTTTATACCCAGTTTATATTTGCCTTTGGTTCTACAAATGTGCATGATATTAGCCATGTCACTGAGTAAAGAGAATAAAATCATAGCACTGGTTATTTTTCAAAGACATTTTTCTGCCTTGGCAGAAACCAAATGCAAGTGAGGGTGTGATGCATCCTTTTTAGTCATCATTTTTTTTTTTTTATCATCACACAATGTGAAATTAACATTAATAATATGTCAAGATGAACTCCACACCCACATGAGAAGGACGCATAGACAGAGCAGATTGCTTCTTCATGTTCATTTAAACTTTTATGTTTTCTGAATTCTTTTTAAGACTAATTTCATTCAATTTGCAATCTAAAGTTGCCACTGTAGTGTTCTGTTACCTTTTAGTTCAAAACATTCTGGTTACTAGACTTGTTTTGATTTTTCCCCAAAAACATTTAAAAACAGTTATTGCAACTTTTATTTTGTTTTTATAATTTTCTCTCCTAGTAGTGCACCTTTTGGTTAAAAAAATTTTGGCAAGTGTTTTATTTTATAAAAAAAACACTTTTTTTCTTTTCCTTTTCTTTGATTTTCTTTCTTTTTAAAACACTCCTTTTATTAATTCATTAATTTTACTTTAAAGCTTTTATTTTTGTCTTTTTAGGAAAATTATTTTTATATAATTAACTGTTTTTAGTTTTTAGTTAAAAATCGTTTTGTTTTAAAAATCCCCCATCTCTGCTGTGTGCAGAGTGGGGGAAAGAACAAAAGGGAGCACAGGCCGTGTGCTCCTTTGTTTTGCCCTTTGTTTATTTTTTTGATTTTCTTTTAAGTTTAAAACTATTTTTAGTTTTGAACTTTTGATTTCTTTGAATTTTCTTTTTACCCTGCACTATTATAGTGCAGGGGGTGTGTCAATTGTATTTGTTTGTTTGTTTTTTTAAAAATAAATAACATTGTTTAATAAAAAAAAAAAAAAAAAAAAAAACCTTTGTGTTTCATTGTTTTATTTTATTTTGTTGTTTTAAAATAAATAAATAATTTTTTTTTTTGTTTTTTTATTTTAATTTCACTACTCCTGCACTATTGGGTGCAGGGGTGGTTATTTTCATTTATTTTCATTTATTTAATTTGTTTAAAAAAAAAAAAAAAAAAAAAAAATTACAGTGTGGGGGTTTCTGTTCTTGTGTGCACTATTTGTTTGCAGTGCATTTAAATTTATTGTTTTGTTTGTTTGAACTTTTTGTTTCTTGTTTAAAATAAATAAATAAATAAATAAAAATAAAAAAAATGAAAATGAGTGGGCAGACACCACAGCCCCCAAAAAAATGGGCAAAAGGTGGCTGCAGGGACTGCAGCCCCCATTAAAAATATCACCAGGAGGCATGGGGTCAGGTGCCTCCTGCGAGGTTTCGTCAAGGCCATGGCCAAGGTGGTGGGGCCATCGGCCATCGTGGCGACCTCCAAAATGTCAGGAAAGCCGTCTTCTTCCTGAAATCGGGGCCACCCACGGCGACGAGAGGGTCTCAAGCGTGGCGAGGATGTTTATCCCATTGAGCCCTTCAGGGCTGGGCATGAGGTCTCCTCTCCTATGTGCCACCTTTTTGAAGGATGCCCTGCTCAGGCCCCATCTGCAAGCCCTGGGGAGATCAAGACATCTATCCACCCCTCCCCTGGGCTGCAAAGAGACAAACCCCTCCATACATTCTGTCCTTCCGCCGCCAGGTGACCATCCACCTGGCCGGGAGGGAAGCGGAGAGGGCAGTTCGTGGTCCCCTTCGGGGGGACCAATTATGTAATCTTTTCTCCTCGGAGGAGGTGCGGTGCTTTCACTGCAAGGGCTGGGGCACCAAAAAAAAGTGGTGCCCCAAGCTCCTGCAAGCCACCAGCCTCCAGCACCAGCCCCTCGAGTCCACCTAACCCAGGGGCCCTCAAAGGCCACCCGCAGAGAAAGGGGCAAAAAGTACCATGCCCCCTCCCAGTAACATCCGGGGAAAGGGAGAAGGGCCCCGGGCCGGACCCTCCAGCGCCTCCCAGCGGGGGGGAGGCCCGAGTGGACCCTTGGTCGCCCGCCGCCAAGAAGAAGGCGGCCAGGTCCACCGGGGAGGCCAAAAGCGGGGAGGCGAAGCCGCCGCCCGCACCATCTGGCGGTGGGTCGGGGAGTCTCAGAAAGGACTCCTCGGCGGCACCCCCAGGGAGGCGGCAAAAAAGCCCGCAAAACAAACCCTCATCCCCGGGTGCGAGGCTGCCGGCGGTGGGCTCCCGTTGCCGTGGCAGGGCAGGGGACCTCCTCCGGCAGCCTCAGGGGGAAAAGGAAGGCGCAGGCCCGTCTTCCCACGTGTGCCACAAAGTGCACCGTCCTCGGCCTCTTAACAGGGGTCCCGGAGGCGATAGAGGCCCCAAAAAGCAGCGGCGACCGCCTCAGCGTCCCCCCTCCACCAGCGACCCCGGCCCCTCGGAGGGGGAGAAGGATCCATCCCGGGCGGTCAGGGCTCCGCGAAGCTCGGAGCCCCATGGAAAACCCCGCCGAGAGGCCAAAGGAGGGAGGAACCCTTGAGGGGCAAAAACAAGCCCTTGATTAGATCCCCTCCCGTCCTAAAAGACCTCAGAAGCCCGGCCCCCGACTCTTCCATGGGCCGGCCGCGGCAGAAGGTCCCGAGGGAGGCGCAGGAGGGGGCCCCAAAGAACAACTACCTGGGCACCGCCTTCCTCCCGGCGGCGACACGGGTCCGAACCCTGTGTTGCGAGGGCAGCGGAACCAACTCGAGGCAGTGGGCTCAGGGATAAAGCGGGCCCATGCAGGCGACCCCATGCCGAGAGGGGCGGAGGGGAATCACTCCTCCGGAACAACAACTGCCTCAGGGCTCCTGAGGCAGGCGGGGCTCCGCGGATATTGAGCCCATGCAGGCCCAGCCGAGGGGCGGGAGGCAAACAATGCAGAGCCCCTGAACAAAAATTGCCTCTGGCTCCCGTCTCCCGGGAGGCGCACCCTGAACAGAGTGGGCTCCGAACAACTCTGCGGAGCCCATGCAAACCCCCACCCTGCCAGGGAGGGGAGGGGGACGAACCACCCCTCGAGGCAGATCTGCCTCAGGCTCCCCTCTCCTCTTGGCCTCCGGGTTCCCGGCCCTCGTGCTGCCCGCAGAAGGGAGTGTGAAAACACCCCCTGGCCAGATGTGGGCTCTGAGGGCCAGCGTTTACAGTCCCCTCCCGGGCCGCAGAAGGAGGGGAAGAGGCAGAGAGGGGGCAGAAGGTGGTGCCCCTCACGGTAGATCCCCCTTCCAGTGTGAGGGCAAAACCCGGTCCCCGACCCAGCATGTGGGCGGTTCCAGTCCCCGGGGGGAGGGAGGAGCCCTGGAACAACAACCGGTGACTGATCGATCGGGGAGAAGGGAAGGACCCGAAGGGTGTATCCCCTTTCTCTAGGGAGGAAGGACCCGAGAGGGTGGATCCCTTCTTTCGAGAAGAAGGGCGGGCCTGAGACCGTGCCTCGGACCTCAAAGGAGGGACCCAGGCGGGGCGGCCGAGACCGTCGGCTCGGCGGTGTCGTGGCGTCGGTCTGCGCCCCGAATCTGGGGTGCCGGCGGTCCCGCTCCAGAGTCCCTCCGCCCGATCTCTCCCGCCGCGTCCCCTGGGGGGGGGAAATCGGTTAAAAATCAAAATAAGGCATAGCGCTCACCCCACCAGCGTGAGTGCGTTGTGCTTCTCCCGCAGCGGTGGAGAACAGGAGGAAGCGGGAGGAGGACTAGGAGTCAGCGTGCAGCGTGGGCACCGGAGAGTCTGTCCGCCTCGGGACATCCCCTCATCCCTGCCAGCGAGCTCCCAGATTTCCTGGAGGCCACCATCCACCGCAGGGACAAGGTCCAACTGGCCCTGGACAAATGGGGGTTTCAGAGGATCCTACACTCTGTGAGATCCTTCCTCCAGGGCCAGCCACGCCAGCAAGACTTCAGGCGCGGCGTGCACATTCGTGCCCGAAAAGCTTCCACGACCAGTTGGTGAACTTCCAGGAGATCTCAGGATCTCCCGTGAGTGTCGCCGACTACACCTGACAGAGGATCATGTATCGCGCCGGGACCGTGAATGTTAGCGGATGCAAGGACCATTTCCGCAGGGCCCAGGTAATCTCCTTTCTGAAAAAGGGGTTACTCTGTGTGCTTCCTGCAGGAAACCCACTCCACCCGCAGGCCGAGGCCAACTGGCTGCTGGGTGGGGGAAGAAGTGTCGTTCAGCCACCTCACCGAGTCATCTTGTGGGGTGGCGGCGCTCTTCTCGGGTCCTTTGTTCCCCACGGTGCTCGATGTGGTCAGCGTCGTGCCGGCCGTCTGTTGCACCACGGATCGGGGCGGGGGCGCTACCGTTCACCTGGTGAGCGGCGCATCGCCCGTCCTCGGGTCAGCGAGGTCCAGTTTTTCGCCCGGATGTCGGCCCACCTGAACACCATCGGCGCCGGCAAGCTCGTGGTCCTCGGGGGTGATTTCAACTGCACCCTCGGAGGCCGCGGACCGGGTGGTAGCGAGCCTACCGCTCTCGTCGGCCGCCCTGAGAGCTGATCGCTCGGCTCTCTCTGGTGTTTATCTGGCGGTGGCAACACCCGGACGCCTCGGCCTTCACCTTCACCAGGGTGGGGAGAGGCGGGTGTCTCAGTCCCGGATCGACAGGTTCTCATGTCGCGGAACCACGCTCATTCATTGGCGCCTCCGACATCAGGCGGCGCCGTTCACGGACCACAACCTGGTGGCGTGGCGGTGGCCGTGGTGCCAACTGAGCACTCCTCCGCCTACTGGCACTTTAACAACAGCCTGTTGGAGGGCAGCGGCTTTCCGGGTCTTTCGGGACTTTTGGGCCAGTCTGTACGGCAGGCGATCTCGCTTCCCCACCTGGCGTCAGTGGTGGGGCGTGGGGGCGCCAATCAAATCCTCTGTCAGGAGTACACGGGGGCGCGAGCAGGCGGAGGACTCGCGGATCGGCGGCTGGAAAGGGAGCTGCTTTCGATCTGGGGAGCCGCCTGGCTCGTGAGGACCAACTTCGAGCAGGCGTGTCTGAGGAGAAGAAGTGCACCCTGTGGGACCTGCAGCTCCAGCGCTCCCGGCGTTTTGTGCGCTTCGCGGGTCCAGTTCCTCGGGAGATGGACGCGGCACACACCACTTCTTCTGGCGTTGGAGAAAAAGAGACCGCCAAAAACATCACCTGCCTCCTGGCGGTTTGGCGGCTCCCTTCTGGCGGATCGGGGCGTGAGAGCGAGGGCCAGGGCCTTCTACTCGGCCCTCTTCTCTCCGGATCCGTCGACTCCGGCAGCGTGCAGGGTTCTGTGGGATGGGCTTCCCACAGTCGGCGAAGCGTCGGGGCAGGTTCGAGGGCCAGCTGACCCTGGCGAGCTCTCCGGCAGCCCTCAGTCAGATGCCCTATAACAAATCGCCGGGCATCGGCGGGCTGACCGTGGAGTTCTTCAAAAAGTTTTGGGACTTGCTGGGGCCGGTCATCACGCCCCTTTCGATGCTGCCCCCAAAGAAAGGGGATCTCCGCTGCCCTAAAGAACTGGCGCCCGGTCTCGCTGCTGTGCACGGACTATAAAATCGTGGCCAAGGCCGCCTCCCTGAGCTCAAGTCCGTGCTGGCAGGCGTGATCCACCCGACCAGTCCTACGGTCCCGAACGGGCGATCTTTGATAACATCTTCCTGGTTCGGGACCTCCTGCCTACTGCAGGAGGACGGTCGATCGGTTAATTTCCTGTCGCTGGATCGGGAGAAAGCGTTAGGCGGTGGATCCGCGGTATCTCTTCGAACCCTGCGAGCATTCGGTTCGGGCGGCCGTCAGCCTGTTCCGGATGCTATGCGCCTCTGCCGGTGCCTCGTAAAGGTTAACTGGTCCCTGACCGCGCCCCTCGCGTTCAGGAGAGAGTGCGTCAGGGCTGCCCTCTGTCCGGACAACTATGCGGCGCTGTGCATCGAGCCCTTCTCTGCCTCGCCGCGGGAGGCTCACGGGGGGCTGGCGCTCGGCGGCGGTTTCTGAGGTGGTCCTGTCGGCCCCTCGCCCGACGGCGTGCTCCTGGTGGCCTCCGACCCGGTTGACCTGGAGGGATGGACTGCCAGAGTGTCTACTCTGCCGCTTCCTCTGCCAGGATCAACTGGGACAAGTGCTCGGGTTACTGGTGGGTCCCTGGCGGGTGGACTCCCTCCCGTCGGCGCTCAGCAGTTCAAGTGGGCGCGGGCGAGTTAAATATCTGGGAGTCCACCTGGCCCCGGAGACCTCGAGTCGCAGCCAACTGGAGTGAGTTGGAGGACAAGGTGGCTGCTAGGCTGAGGTCGTGGTGGGTCTGCTGAAACTGCTTTCCTTCAGGGGCGGGCTTTGGTGATTAACCAACTGGTGGCGTCGATGCTTTGGCATCACTCACCGTCTGAGCCCGCCCCTGAGTTTGTGGCCAGGGTCAGAGGAAGCTGGCGGACTTCTTCTGGGCGGAAAGCACTGGGTCTCTCTGGCGGTTCTGAGCCTCCCTCTGGCCGAGGAGGCAAGGGTTGGTGTGCATCAAGAGCCAGGTGCCCTTCCGCCTCCAGGCCCTGCAGAGATTCCTGTCGCAGACCCGGCCCCGCAGTGGTGCCGCGCTGGCGTCCCTTCTGTTCGCCAGCTGCGACCTGAGCTACGACCGGCAGCTCTTCTGGATCGACCTCCGAGGGAATCCGTCTCCCGAGCTGCGGTCTTTTACAGGACCTGCTCAGGACCGGGCATGTTTAACGTCGGCGAGGCGCCGTTCCGACCGAGGCGAAGGACTCCTGCTGGAGCCTGCTGCACAACCCCACCTGGAGTGCGCCCAGGCGTTGGGTCCCCTCGGTGCGGCGCTGATCTCGGCCAAGGTGACCAAGTCTGGGATCTCCTGGATCGCAGGCGGTCCAGTGGCTGACCCCAGTGGCTAGGTGGCCAGGGCGACTCGGGCGACCGTCAGGGCGGCCGACCGGCGCGATCGAGTGCAAAGCAGCGTTGCACCCAGACTCTGTCAGGTATCTCGAGGAGTTCTCAGGACCGGGGAGCCATCTTCCATCCCCCCTACCCCGGCTCTCGGTCCTGCTGATCGAACCCAAGGCCCAGGCCCCCTCGGCCTCCCCCTCGAGAACAACCTGAGCAGGATCTCGCGTTCTCCTCAAAGCCCCTCAGATCGGCGTCGAGGGGGACCCTGTCTGTGATGGCGCTCCACACCCTCCACTTCCCTGCCCTCGTCTCCCGCCCGACACCGGCTTGGCGAGACCCTCCGGCCACTGGGAGGCGTCGGTCCCCAGTGGGAGGCCCTGTACTCCCGCTGGTCTCCAGGGGCTGGGGACTTGGGGTGGAGGTCCTGCAGGGCCTTCGCGTCAGGAGAGATCCTGCGTCTTTACCCCGACTTCGGGCGCGCATGCCCTTTCTGCGGTCCAGTCCGGTGATGAATCTTTTATTTTCTGTGCGCCAGGCTGCAGCCGTTTTTTCTGCTGCTGAGAATCTGTTGCTGCAGTTCTGGCTGCATTTCTCCCCAACCCTCCTCATTTTCGGGCACCCTGTTCATGGCTCCACCAAGAAGGGGACCTCCTCGTGAATCTGCTCCTGGCTCTTGCTAGACTCGCCATCTACAAGACCAGGAAGCGTAGAATGATCGGGAGGGTCTCTTTGATTGTGGGGCCATGTTCAAGGCCCTCGCCGATCCGGGTTAAGTTGGAACCGCCCTTTCGGAGTCCGCTGGCGACATGGCCACTTTTGTCGACCAGTGGGCTCTGGGCGGCTCTGCTCCACCTCCCCTTTTCATTTTAAAGATTTAATTTACAGTCCTTTTTTCTGGTCTTTTCATTTCATTAGTTAGGGCCTAGTTCTTGTTGGCACCCTAATTTTTAGGGGTGCTAAATTGATTTTTTTCTCCGGCCGCCTTTGTGCGGGCGGTGCACCGACTGCCACTGGGCGGTCGGTGTGAGTCCCCCTACTGGGCCCTTAAATAGGACTACTACGACTACTACTGACAGGTCACACATTTGTGGAGCTCCTCAGTTCCCCATTAAAAACATTTAAAACAGTTGTTTAAACTTTTTATTTTGGAATTCTTTTATAATTTAAGTTTCTAAAGTAGTAGTGCACCTTTTTGTTAAAAACATTCTGGTTAAGTTGTTTTATTTTTTATTAAAAAACACTTTTTAGTTTTCCTTTTCTCTCCTGCACTTGCCTATATAAGCAAGTGCAGGAGAATTTTTTCTTTGATTTTTCTTTCTTTTTAAAACACTCCTTTTATTAATTCATTAATTTTACTTTAAAGCTTTTATTTTTGTCCTTTTAAGAAAATTATTTTTATATAAATAACTGTTTTTAGTTTTTTAGTTAAAAAAATCGTTTTGTTTTAAAAAAATCCCCATCTCTGCTGTGTGCAGAGTGGGGGAAGAACGAACAGGGAGCACAGGCCGTGTGCTCCTTTGTTTGCTATGGTTTTTGATTTTTGATTTTCTTTTAAGTTTAAAACTATTTTTTAGTTTTAGAACTTTTGATTTCTTTTAATTTTCCTTTTACCCTGCACTATTGTAGTGCAGGGTTTGTCAATTGTGTTTATTTATTTATTTAAAAAAATAAATAAATAAACGTTTTGTTTATTTTTTAAAAAAAAAAAAAAAAAAAAAATTTGTGTTTTCATTGTTTTATTTTTATTTTTTGTTGTTTTAAAAAAATAAATATATACTTTTGTTTGTTTGTTTTTATTTTTAATTTCACTACTCCTGCACTATTGGAGTGCAGGGGTAGTTATTTTCATTTTTTTTCATTTATTTAATTCTGTTTGTCTTGTGTGTGCCCCTACACTGATTACAGTGTAGGTGGTTGTTTAAATTTTGTGTACCCCTGCAGGTCTTTGTTTGCAGTGCAGGGGTGTGTGGTCATTATTGTGTGTGTGTGTGTGTTGTTTTTGTCTATTAATTAATAAAATAAAATAGACAAAACAAAACACTAAAAATAAAATAAGAAAAATTAAAATGGTGGGCAGACACCACAGCCCCCAAGCAATGGGCAAAAGGCGACCCGAACAATGCTTGTCCCCATTTAAAAAACATCACCAGGAGGCATGGGGTCAGGTGCCTCCTGCAGACTCCCTCTCGTCGAGGGCTTCGTCAAGGCCATGGCGGGCGGTGGGACCAACAGCGATGGTGGCGGCCTCCAAAATGTGCGGGGAAAACCGTCTTTTTCCTGAGATCGGCGCCGCCCGCGAACACCCCAGCGATCGAGAGGGGTCTCAGCGTGGAGGCATGTTTGTCCCCATTGAGCCCCTCAGCGGGGCTGGGCAGCAGGGTCATCCTGTCCAATGTGCCACCGTTTATTCAGGATGCCCTGCTCATGCCCCATCTGCAAGCCCTGGGGGAGGTCAAAGCGGCCATCCACCCCATCCCCTGGGCTGCAGAGACCAGGCCCTCCGCCACATCCTGTCCTTCCGCCGTCAGGTGACCATCCACCTGGCGGGGGAGGGACACCAGCGGAGAGCAGCTTTATGGTCCCCCTTCGGGGACCAACTATGTGATCTTTTGTTCCTCGGAGGAGGTGCGGTGCTTTCACTGCAAGGGCTGGGGCACCAAAAAGAGGTGCCCCAAGCTCCTGGCGCAAAGCCACCCGGCGCGGGCACCGTGCCCCTCTGAGTCCACCTCGCCCCGGGGCCCTCAAGAGGCCCGCAGAAGGGGCAAAAAGTACCCGCCCCCTCCCAGTAACATCCGGAAAGGGAGACCCCCCAGGGCGGACCCTCAGCGCCTCCAGCCTTGGGGGAGAAGGCCGCCCGAGTGGACGCGATCGCCCGCCCATAAGAAGAAAGCTGACCAGGTCCACCCGGGGGAATAGCCCGGGGGAAGCCACGCCCGCGCGCCCTCTGGCCTAGTGGGTCAGGGAGGTCCCAGAGAAAGGACTCCCTGTACCCCAGCGAGGCAGGCGGCTGACAAAGCCATGATAAAACCAAGCACCTCCTCCCACAGATGCGATGGAGAGAAAGCGCTGCCGGAGGCGTGCTCCCCGTCGCCCGTGGCAGGGCAGGGGACAGCCTCTGGCAGCCTCGGGGGGAAGAGGAAGGCATGAAGTCGCGTCTTCCCGTGTGCTGCATAAAGTGCGTCTCGACCCTCTTGCTGAGGGTCCCCGGGCGATAGGGGCCCCCAAAAAGAAAGACCGCCTCGGCGTCCCCTCTACAGTGACGAGAGGGAACAGACCCCTCGTGCTGCCACCTGGAGGAGAGAGGATCCATCTCCCGGGGGTCCGGGGCTCCATGAATCTCGCGAGCCCATGGACAGCCGCCCGAGGGCCAAAGGGGAGGGAGGAACCCAGCGAGGGCAAAACAAGCCCCTTCAGGTAGATCCCCTCCCCGTCACAATAAAGACCTCAGAAGCCGGCCCCGACTCTTCCATGAAGGGCGGCCGCGGAAGGTCGCCGGGCGCAGGAGGGGCCCCCAAGGAACAGCTGCCTGGGGCACCGCCTTCCTCCGGCCAGCGACCACGGGTCATGAAACCTGTGTTGCCGAGGAGAGCGGCGGAACCAACTCGAGGCAGGCGTGGGCTCCATGGGACAGCGGAGCCCATGCAAGCGACCCGCCGAGGGCGGAGGAAGAATCACCCCTCCCGGAACAACAACTGCCTTGGGCTCCCGCAGGCGTGGGCTCATGAATAATCGTTGAGCCCATGCAGCTGACGACAACCGAGGGCCGGAGGGGACAAACCACCCCTCCTGAACAAGGTGCCTCTGGCTCCCGTCTCCCGAGGGGAGGCGGATTCGGCTCCCGAGGCAGCGTGGGCTCCCGACAACAGCGGAGCCCATGCCACCATGACCCCGCCCGAGGGGGTCGGAGGGACGAACCACCCCTCCGAACAAGATCTGCCTCAGGCTCCCCTCTCCTCTTGTGACGGTTCCGGCCCTCGTGCTGCCAGTGGAGGGGAGGTGGCTACCCCTGAGGCAGGCGGGCTCAGGAAAGAGCGTTTACATGGTCTCGGGCCTTGGAAGGGGGAAGAACGGAGGGCAGAAGGTGGTGCCCTCACGGTGATCCCCTCCCAGTGCAGGGGGCCAGAACCCGGTCCCGACCCAGCATGGGGGACGGTTCCAGTCACCGAGGGGCGCGGGAGGAGCCCCTGGAACAACAACGGTGACTGATGCGGAGGAGGAAGGACCCGAAAGGGTGTATCCCCTTTCTCTAGGGAGGAGGAGGAAGGACCCGAGAGGGTGGATCCCCTTCCTTGAGGGAAAAGGGCGGGCCTGAGACCGTGCCTCGGACCTCAAAGGAGGACAGGACAGGGGGGGCAGCCGAGACCGTCCGGCTCGGCGGTGTCGTCGGCGTCCGTCTGCCCAATCTGAGGTGCAGGCGGTCCCCGCCAGAGGTCCCTCCGCCCGATCTCTCCGCCGGCGTCCCCTGAAGGGCGCTGGGAGGAAGTCGGTCAAATCAAAATAAGGCGCCTCACCCCTGCGTGGTCGTTGTGCTTCTCCACACAGGCGGTGGAGGGAGCGGAGGAGAGGGAGGAGGACTCGGGTCCGCGTGCAGCGTGGGCTCGGAGGTCTGCCGCCCCTTCTCCGGACATCCTGGCGAGCTCCTGGATTTCCTGGAAGCTACCATCCACCGCGGGACAAGGTCCAACTGGCCCTGGACAAATGGGGGGCTTTCAGAGGATCCTAAACTCTGTGAGATCCTTCCTCAGGGCCAACCACCATGCAAGACTTGAACCGCGGCGTGCACATTCGTGCCCAAGCTTCCGCGACCAGTTGGTGAACCCGGAGATCTCAGGATCTCCCGTGAGTGTCGCCGACTACACCCTGACAGAGGATCATGTATGCGCCGGGACCGTGAGCGTTAGCGGATGCAGGACCATTTCCGCAGGGCCCAGGTAATCTCCTTTCTGAAAAAAGGGGTTACTCTGTGTGCTTCCTGCAGGAAACCCTCCACCCGCAGGCCGAGGCCAACTGGCTGCTGGGTGGGGGGAGAAGTGTCGTTCAGCCACCTCACGAGTCATCTTGTGGGGTGGCGGCGCTCTTCTCGGGTCCTTTGTTCCCCACGCTGCTCGATGTGGTCAGCGTCGTGCCGGGCCGTCTGTTGCACCACGGATCCGGGGCGGGGGCGCTACCGTTCACCTGGTGAGCAGCGTGCGCTCCGTCCGCGGGTCAGCGGTCAGTTTTCCGCGGATGTCGGCCCACCTGAACACCATCGGCGCCCGGCGAGCTCGTGGTCCTCGGGGGTGACTTCAACTGCACCCTCGAGGCCCGGACCGGGTGGGTGAAGCCCTACCCGCTCTCGTCGGCCGCCCTGAGAGAACTGATCGCTCGGCTCTCTCTGGTCGACATCTGGCGGTGGCAACACCGGGCGCCTCGGCCTTCACCTTCACCAGGGTGAGGGAGGCGGGTGTCTCAATCCCGGATGACAGGTTCTCGTGTCGCAGAACCCACGCTCATGCGTTCGCTCCTCCGACATCAGGCGGCGCGTTCACGGACCACAACCTGGTGGCGTGGCGGTGGCGTGGTGCCAACTAGGCACTCCTCAGCCTACTGGCACTTCCACAACAACCTGTTGGAGGGCGGCGCTTTGGCGGTCTTTCCGGGACTTTGGGACGGTCTGGCACGACGGCGTCTCGCTTCCCCACCTGGCGTCAGTGGTGGGGCGTGGGGAAAGCGCAGATCAAGTCCTCTGTCAGGAGTACCACGAGGCGCGAGCAGCGGAGGGACTTCATGGATCGGCAGCTGGAAGGGGCTGCTCGATCTGGAGAGCCGCCTGGCTCGCGGGGACCAACTCGAGCAGGCGTCGAGGAGAAAGTGCACCCTGCGGGACCTGCAGCTCCAGCGGTCCCGGGGGCGTTTAATCTTCAGCGGGTCAGTTCCTCGGGGAGATGGACCGCGGCACACCTGCTTCTTCTGCGTTGGAAAAAAAAGAAGGAGACAAAAAACATCACCTGCCTCCTGGCGGGGCGGCGGCTCCCCTTCTGGCGGATCGGAGCGTGAGCGAGAGGGCCAGGGCCTTCTACTCGCCCTCTTCTCTCCGGATCCGTCGACTCCGGCGTGCAGGGTTCTGTGGGATGGGCTTCCCACGGTCGGCGAGGCGTCCGGGGCGAGTTCGAGGCCAGCTGACCCTGGCGAGCTCTCCGGCGCCCTCGGTCAGATGCCTATAACAAATGGCCGGGCATCGGCGGGCTGACCGTGGGGTTCTACAAGAAGTTTTGGGACTTGCTGGGGCCCGCCTTTGCCGGGTCTGGCCCGAGCCCTCTGAGACGAGGGAGATGCCCCTTTGATGGGCGGGCGGTCATCACGCTCCTGCCCAGAAAGGGGATCTCCGCTGCCTGAAAGAACTGGCGCCCGGTCTCGCTGCTATGCACGGACTATAAAATCGTGGCCAAGGCCGCCTCCCTGAGGGCTCAAGTCGTGCTGGCAGGCGTGATCCACCCGACCAGTCCTACGGTCCCGAACGGACGATTTTTGATAACATCTTCTGGTTCGGGACCTCCTGCCTGCAGGAGGACGGTCGATCGATGCCTACCTCACAGTCGCTGGATCAGGAGAAAGGCGTTCGACCGGTGGATCGCGAGTATCTCTGCGAACCCTCGCGAGCGACCGGATTAGGGCGCTTAAAACCGGCCTGTTCCGGATGCTGTGCGCCTCTGCCGAGTGCCTGGTAAAGGTTAACTGGTCCTGACCGCCCCTCGCGTTCAGGAGAAATCATGCGTCAGGGCTGCCCTCTGTCCGGACAACTGTACGCGCTGTGCATCGAGCCCTTCCTCTGCCTCCCGCCCATGGGAGGCTCACGGGGTTGGCGCTCGGCGCGCGGACCTGAGGTGGTCCTGTCGGCCCCTCGCCCGGCGGCGTGCTCCTGGTGGCCTCCGACCCGGTTGACCTGGAGGATCACGGAGCTGCCAGGTGTCTACTCTGCCGCTTCCTCTGCCAGGATCAACTGGGACAAGTGCTCGGGTTACTGGTGGGTCCCTGGCGGGGTGGACTCCCTCCCGTCGCTCCAGCAGTTCAAGTGGGCGCGGACAGTTTTAAATATCTGGGGTCCACCTGAGGCCCGGAGACCTCGAGTCGCAGCCAACTGGAGTGGAGTTGGAGGACAAGGTGGCTGCTAGGCTGAGGTCGTGGTCGGGGTCTGCTGAAACTGCTTTCCTTCAGGGGCGGGCTTTGGTGATTAACCAACTGGTGGCGTCGATGCTTTGGCATCGACTCACCGTCTGAAACCCGCCCCCTGAGTTTGTGTCCAGGGTCCAGAGGAAGCTGACGGACTTCTTCTGGGCGGAAAGCACTGGGTCTCTCGCGGCGGTTCTGAGCCTCCCTCTGGCCGAGGAGGCCAGGGTTGGTGTGCATCAAGAGCCAGGTGCACACCTTCCGCCTCAGGCAGCTGCAGAGATTCCTGTCGCCGACCCGGCCCGCAGTGGTGCAGCTGGCGTCCCTCCTGCTGCGCCAGCTGCGACCCTGAGCTCGACCGGCAGCTCTTTTGGATCGACCTCCGAGAATCCGTCTCCCGAGCTGCGGTCTTTACCAGGACCTGCTCAGGACCCGGAGCATGTTTAACGTCGGCGAGGCGCCGTTCCGACCGGCGAAGGACTCCTGCTGGAGCCCCTGCTGCACAACCCCCACCTGGAGTGCGCGAAGCGTTGGAGTCCCCCCACCGATGCGGCGCTGATCTCGGCCAAGGTGACCAGAGTCTGGGATCTCCTGGATCGCGGGCGGTCGGGTGGCTGACTCCCGGTGGCTCGTCGCCAGGGCGGCTCGGGCGACCGTCAGGGCGGCGGCCTTTGCGCGATCGGGAGTGCAAAGCAGCGTTGCACCCAGACTCTGTCAGGTATCTCGAGGGAGTTCTCAGGACCGAGGCCATCTTCCATCCCCCCTACCCCTCTCGGTCCTGCTGATCGAACCCAAGGCCGAGCCCCCTCGGCCTCCCTCGAGAACAACCTGAGCAGGATCTCGCAGTTCTCCTCGGCCCCCCCTCGATCGGCGTCGAGGAGGACCCTGTCTGTGATGGCGCTCCACACCCTCCACTTCCTGGCCCTCGTCTCCCGCCCGAGACACCGCTTGGCGGGAGACCCTCCATTTCCACCGAGGCGTCGGTCCCAGTGGGAGGTCCTGTACTCCCGCTGGTCTCCAGGGGAGCTGGGGACTTGGGGTGGAGGGTCCTGCCGCAGGCTTTCGCGTCAGGAGAGATCCTGCGTCACTTTACCGACTCCGGACGCCGCATGCCCTTTCTGCGGATTGTCCGTCGGTAGCACATTTATTTTCTGTCGCCAGGCTGCAGCCGTTTTCCTGCTTGAAAAGGAATTTGTTGCTGCAGTTCTGGCTGCATTTTTCCCCAACCCTCCTCATTTTCGGGCACCCTGTTCATGGCTCCACCAAGAAGAGGACCTCCTCGTGAATCTGCTCTGGCTCTTGCTAGACTGCGCCATCTACAAGACCAGGAGGCGTGGAATGATAGGGGAGGGTCTCTTTGACTGTGGGGCCATGTTCAAGGAACCCTTCTCCGATCAAGGGTTAAGTTGGAACACATGCACTCGAAGTCCGCTGGCGACATGACCACCTTTGTTAGACCAGTGGGCTCTGGGGGGCGTGCTCCCCACCTCCTTTTTTTTATAAAATTTAATTTACAGTCCTTTTTCGGTTCCTTCATTTCATTAGTTAAGGCCTAGTTCTTTTTGGCACCCCTATTTTAGGGGTGCTAAATTAATTTTTTCTCCGGCCGCCATTGGCGCTGGTGCACCGACTGCCACTGGGCGGTCGGTGTAGTCCCCCAGCATTAGGCCTTAAATAGGACTATTCGACTACTACTGACAGGTCACACATTTGTGGAGCTCCTGCAGTTCCCCATTAAAACATATAAAAACAGTTGTTTAAACTTTTTATTTTGGAATTCTTTTTATAATTTAAGTAATCTAAAGTAGTAGTGCACCTTTTTAGTTAAAAACATTCTGGTTAAGTTGTTTTATTTTTATTAAAAAACACTTTTATTAGTTTTCCTTTTCTCTCCCTGCACTTGCCTATATAAGCAAGTGCAGGAAATTTTCTTTCTTTGATTTTCTTTCTTTTTAAAACACTCCTTTTATTAATTCATTAATTTTACTTTAAAAGCTTTTATTTTTGTCCTTTTAAGAAAATTATTTTATATAAATAACTGTTTTTAGTTTTTTTAGTTAAAAAATCGTTTTGTTTTAAAAAATCCCCCATCTCTGCTGTGTGCAGAGTGGGGAAGAACAAAGCAGGGGAGCACAGGCCGTGTGCTCCTTGTTTACTTGGTTTGATTTGATTTTGATTTTCTTTGAAGTTTAAAACTATTTTTTAGTTTTGGACTTTTGATTTCTTTTAATTTTCTTTTTACCCCTGCACTATTGTAGTGCAGGGGTGTATCAATTGTGTTTTTGTTTATTTATTTAAAAATAAATAAATACGTTTGTTTGTTTAAAAAAAAAAAAAAAAAAAATCCTTTGTGTTTTCATTGTTTTATTTTTTATTTTTTTGTTTTTTAAAATAAATATATAATTTTTGTTTGTTTGTTTTATTTTAATTTCACTACTCCTGCACTATTGGAGTGCAGGGGTAGTTATTTTCATTATTTTTCATTTATTTAATTCTGTTTGTCTTGTGTGTTGCCTACACTGATTACAGTGTAGGTGGTTGTTTAATCTTTTGTGTACCCCTGCACAGGTCTTTGTTTGCAGTGCAGGGGTGTGTGGAATCATTGTGTGTGTGTGTGTGGTGTTGTTTGTCTATTAATTAATAAAATAAAATAATACAAAACAAACACTAAATAAAATAAATAAAAAATTAAAATGGTGGGCAGACACCACAGCCCCCCCAACAATGGGCAAAACGCGAGCAAGCACAGCCCCCATTAAAAATATCACCAGGAGGCATGGGGTCAGGTGCCTCCTGAGACTCCCTCTCGATCGAGGGCTTTGTCAAGGCCATGGCCATGGCGGTGGGACCAACAGCGATCGTGGCGGCCTCCAAAATGTGCGGGAAAGCCGTCTTTTTTTGAGATCGGGAGGCCGCCCGCGAACACCCCGATCGAGAGGGTCTCAGCGTGAAGCATGTTTGTCCCCATTGAGCCCCTCATGGGGCTGGGCAGCAGGGTCATCCTGTCCAACGTGCCACCGTTTATTCAGGATGCCTGCTCATGCCCCATCTGCAAGCCCTGGGGGAGGTCAAAGGCAGCCATCCACCCCATCCCCCTGGGCTGCAGAGACCAGGCCCTCCGCCACATCCTGTCCTTCCACCGTCAGGTGACCATCCACCTGGCGGGGAGGGACACCCTTGAGAGAGCAGTTTGTGGTCCCCTTCCGAGGGGACAACTATGATCTTTTATTCCTCTGGAGGAGGTCTTGTGCTTTCACTGCAAGGCTGGGGCACAAAAAGAGGTGCCCCAAGCTCCTGAAAAAAACCACCAGCGCCAGGCCTGCCCCTCCAGAGTCCACCACGCCCCGGGGCCCTCAAAGAGCCCGCCCAGAAGGGGGCAAAAAAGTACCGCCCCCTCCCAGTAACATCCGGGGGAGGGAGGAGGGCCCCCAGGCGGCCGGACCCTCCAGCCTCCCAAAGCGTAGCCCAGGGGAAAAAGCCGCCAGTGGACAGGTCCCTTGCCAGCAAGAAAAGAAGGCGGCCCAGGTCCTGCGGGAGGAGCCAAGCAGGGGGGGGCAAAGCCTGCCCCGCACCAATCTGGCGGTGGGTCGGGGAGTCCCCAGAGAAAGGGACTCCCTCGTGCACCCCCAGAGGCAGGCGACAAAGCAGCCGGAAAAGCAAACACCTCATCCCCCAGTGAGGGCGAGGAGAAGGCTGCGGGGGGGCTCCCGTTTGCGTGGCAGGGCGGGGACCTCCTCCGGCAGCCTCAGGGGGAAAGGAAGGCGCAAGCGCGTCTTCCCAGATGTGCAAGTGCCTCGTCTGACCTTTTGCTGAGGGTCCCGGAGAGCGATGGGGCCCCAAAAGAAAGAGACGCCTCGGCGTCCCCCCTCTACCCGGCGGCGAGGGGCTCCGGCCCTCGTGCTGCCACCTGAGGGGAAGGACCACCCCGAGAGGTCCCGGGGCTCATGGAACCCATGGAAGGGCCCCGCTGAGAGAGCCAAAGGGAGGGGAGGAACCGCGAGGGCAAAACGTGGCCAGGACAGATCCCTCCCGTCACACCACGAACCTCGGAAGCCCGCCCCGATTCTACCATCGGGGGCCGGCCGCGCGAGAGGTCGCCGGGGGGCGGGAGGGGCCCCAAAAAAGGGCAACTGCCGGGCACCGCCTTCCTCCGGCGGCGACTGCGGGTCATGAAACCTGTGTTGCCGGGGAACCAACTCCTCGAGGCGGGCGTGGGCTCCCGTGGATAAAGCGGGCCCATGGCGGACCCCCGAGGGGCCGGAGGGAAGACAACCCCTCCCAGAACAACAACTGCCTCCCAGGCTCCCGGGGCAGGCGTGGGCTCCCGCGGGCAATGCGGAGCCCATGCAGAAGCGACCCCAGCCGAGGGGCCGGAGGGGACAAACCACCTCCCTGAACAAGAATTGCCTCTGGCTCCCGTCTCCGGAGAGGAGGTAGTTCAGCTCCAGGCAAGCGTGGGCTCCACCGAACAGCGGGAGCCCATGCAGCGACCCCGCCCGGGGGAGGTGGGGGAGGGCGAACCACCCCCTCCCGAGCAAAGATCTGCCTCAGGCTCCCTCTCCTGCGGGCGACGGTTCCGGCCCTCGTGCTGCCGAGGAGGGAGGTGCCCCCCTGAGGCAGGGCGGGCTCTGAGCCAGCGTTTGTGGTCTCCGGGCGGCGGAAGGGAGGAAGAACCGGAGGGGCAGAAGGTGGTGCCCTCACGGTGATCCCCTCCCGAGTACCCAGAGGGCCAGAACCCGGTCCCGACCCAGCATCGACGGTTCCAGTCACCGGTACCCGGGAGGAGCCCCTGGAACAACAACCGGTGACTGATGCGGAGGAAGGGGAAGGACCGAAAGGGTGTATCCCCTTTCTCTAGGGGAGGAGGGAGGACCGAGAGGGTGGATCCCCTTCCTTGAGAAAAGGGCGGGCCTGAGACCGTGCCTCGGACCTCAAGGAGGGACCCAGGCGGGGGCAGCGAGACCCGTCCGGCTCGGCGGTGTCGTCGGCGTCCGTCTGCCCCCAATCGAGGGTGCAGGCGGTCCCCGCCAGGGTCCCTCCGCCGATCTCTCCGCCCGCGTCCCCTGGGGGCTGGGAGGTCGGTCAAAATCAAATCAGGCATAGCTCACCCACCAGCGTGAGTGCGTTGTGCTTCTCCACCCGGGCGGTGGAGAACCGGGCGGGAGGAGGACTCGGAATCCACGTGCAGCGTGGGCTCGGAGAAGTCTGTCCGCCCCTCTCCGGACATCCCTCTTGGCGGAGCTCCTGGAGTTCTTGGAGGCCACCATCCACCGCGGGACAAGGTCCAACTGGCCCTGGACAAATGGGGGATTTCAGAGGATCCTAAACTCTGTGAGATCCTTCCTCAGGAGCCAACCACGCCAGCAAAACTTGAGACGCGTGCGTGCACATTAGTGCCGAAGTTTCTGACGACAGTTGGTGAACCGGAGAGGATCTCAGGATCTCCCGTGAGTGTCGCCAACTACACCTGACAGAGGACCATGTATCGCATCGGGACCGTGAGCGTTAGGGATGCAAGGACCATTTCCGCGGGGCCCAGGTAATCTCCTTTCTGAAAAGGAGGTTACTCTGTGCTTCCTGCAGGAAACCCACTCCACCCGCGGGCGAGGCCAACTGGCTGCTGGGTGGGGGGAGATGTCGTTCAGCCACCTCACGAGTCATCTTGTGGGGTGGCGGCTCTCTCCGGGTCCTTTGTTCCCCGGTGCTCACGATGTGGTCAACGTCGTGCCGGGCGTCTGTTGCACCACGGATCCGGGACGGGGGCGCTACGTTCACCTGGTGAGCAGCGTGTCGCCGTCACGGGTCGGCAGTCAATTTTTTCGCGGATGTCGGCCCACCTGAACACCATCGGCGGCGGCGAGCTCGTGGTCCTCGGGGGATTTCAACTGCACCCTCGAGGCCTTGGACGGGTGGGGCGAGCCTACCCGCTCGTCGGCCCGCCTGAGAAAGCTGATCGCTCGGCTCTCTCTGGTCGACATCTGGCGGTGGCAACACCGGACGCCTCGGCCTTCACCTTCACCAGGGTGAGGGAGGGGCGGGTGTCTCAGTCCCGGATGACAGGTTCGTGTCGCAGAACCCACGCTCATTCGTTCGCGCCTCCGACATCAGGCGGCGCGTTCACGGACCACAACCTGGTGGCGTGGCGGTGGCGATGGTGCCAGCTAGGCATTCCTCCGCCTACTGGCACTTCAGCAACAACCTGTTGGAGGGCGGGCTTTGGCGGTCTTTCGAGACTTTTGGACAGTCTGTACGGCAGGCGATCTGCGCTTCCCCACCTGGCGTCAGTGGTGGGGCGTGGGAAGCGCAGATCAAGTCCTCTGTCAGGAGTACCGCGAGGAAGCGCGAGCAGCGGAGGACTTCGCGGTCGGCGGCTGGAAGGGGCTGCTCGATCTGGAGAGCCGCCTGGCTCGCGGGGACCCTTTCGAGCAAGCGTCTGAGAGAAGAAGTGCACCCTGCGGGACCTGCAGCTCCAAAGCGGTCGAGCGTTTGTCTTCGGCAGCGTCAGTTCCTCGGGGGGATGGACGCGGCACACACTCTTCTGGCGTTGGAGAAAAGAAGGAGACGTAAAACATCACCTGCCTCCTGGCGGTGCGGCGGCTCCTTCACAGCCGGATCGGGCGTGAGCGAGAGGGCCGGGCCTTCTACTCGGCCCTCTTCTCTCCGGATCCGTCGACTCCAGCGTGCAGGGGTTCTGTGGGATGGGCTTCCACGGTCGGCGGGCGTCGGGGCGAGTTCGAGGGCCAGCTGACCCTGGCGAGCTCTCCGCGCCCTCGGTCAGATGCCCTATAACAAATCGCCGGGCATCGGCGGGCTGACCGTGAGTTCTACAAAGTTTTTGGGACTTGCTGGGGCCCGCCTTTGCGGCGGGTCCTGGCGGAAAACCTCTGAGACGGGGAGATGCCCCTTTCGATGGTGCGGCGGTCATCACGCTCCTGCCCAAAGAAAGGGGATCTCCGCTGCCTGAACTGGCGCCCGGTCTACCGCTGCTATGCCGGACGACTATAAAATCGTGGCCAAGGCCGCCTCCTTGAGCTCAAGTCCGTGCTGGCAGGCGTGATCCACCCCGACCAGTCCTACGGTCCCGAACGGGACGATCTTTGATAATATCTTCCTGGTTGGGACCTCCTCCTACTGCCAGGAGGACGGTCGGTCGGTGCTTCCTGTGGCTGGATCAGGAGAAGCGTTGGGCGGGTGGATCCCGCAGTATCTCGAACCTCCGAGCATTCGGATTCCGGGCGGCGCTTAGGCCTGTTCGAATGCTGTCACGCCTCTGCCGAGTGCCTTGTAAAGGTTAACTGGTCCCTGGCCGCGCCCTTTCAGGAGAAATCGTCAGGGCCGCCTCTGTCGGACAACTGTCGCGGCGCTGTGCATCGAGCCCTTCCTCTGCTTCCTTCGCAGGAGGCTCACGGGTTGGCGCTCGGCGACGGACACGAGGTGGTCCTAATAACCTACGCCGGCGACGTGCTCCTGGTGGCCTCCGACCCGGTTGACCTGGAAGGATGCGGAGCTGCCAGGCGTATACTCTGCCGCTTCCTCTGCCAGGATCAACTGGGACAAGTGCTCGAGGTTACTGGTAGGTCCCTGGCGGTGGACTCCCTCCCGTCGCTCCAGCAGTTCAAGTGGGCGGACGGTTTTCAAATATCTGGGAGTCCACCTGAGCCCCAGCAGAGACCTCGGTGGCAGCCAACTGGGTGAGTTGGAGGACAAGGTGGCTGCTAGGCTGAGGTGGTGGTCGCGTCTGCTGAAACTGCTTTCCTTCAGGGGACGGGCTTTGGTGATTAACCAACTGGTGGCGTCGATGCTTTGGCATCGACTCACCGTCCTGAGCCCGCCCCCTGAGTTTGTGTCCAGGGTCCAGAGGAAGCTGGCGGACTTCTTCTGGGCGGAAAGCACTGGGTCTCTCTTGGCGGTTCTGAGCCTCCCCTCTGGCGAGGAGGCAGGGTTGGTGTGCATCAAGAGCCAGGTGCACACCTTCCGCCTCAGGCGCTGCAGAGATTCCTGTCGCAGACCCGGCCCGCAGTGGTGCTGCTGGCGTCCCCTCCTTGCGCGCCAGCTGCGACCTGGGCTCGACCGGCAGCTCTTTTGGATCGACCTCCGGGAATCCGTCTCCCGAGCTGCGGTCTTTACCAGGACCTGCTCAGGACCCGGAGCATGTTTTCTGTCGGCCGAGGCGCCGTTCCGACCGAGGAGCGAAGGACTCCTGCTGGAGCCCCTGCTGCACAACCCCACCTGGAGTGCGCGGGCGTTGGAGTCCCCCTCGGTCGCGGCCGCGCTGATCTCGGCCAAGGTGACCAGAGTCTGGGATCTCCTGGATCGCGGCGGTCAGGTGGCTGACCCCAGTCGCTTCGTCGCCAGGGCGGCTCGGGCGACCGTCAGGGGCGGACGGCCCGGCGATCGAGGAGTGCAAAGCAGCGTTGCACCCAGACTCTGTCAGGTATCTCGAGGAGTTCTCAGGACCCGGGGGAGCCATCTTCCATCCCCCTGCCCCGGCTCTCGGTCCTGCTGGCCGAACCCAAGGCCCGAGCCCCCCTCGGCCTCCCCTGCGAGAACAACCTGAGCAGGATCTCGCAGTTCTCCTCGGCGCCCCTCCGATCGGCGTCGAGGAGGACCCCTCTCTGTGATGGCGCTCCCCCCTCCACTTCCTCGCCCTCGTCTCCGCCCGAGACACACGCTTGGCGGAGACCCTCCATTCACCGGGCGTCGGTCCCCAGTGGGAGGCCCTGTACTCCCGCTGGTCTCCAGGAGCTGGGGACTTGGGGTGGAGGGTCCTGCAGGGCCTTCGCGTCAGGAAGATCCTCGTCACTTTACCGACTCGGGCCCACATGCCCTTTCTGCGGTTGTCAGTGATAGAAATCCCGGTTATTTTTCTTCCCGCCAGGCTGCAGCGTTTTCCTGTTAGCAGGAATTTGTTGCTGCAGTTCTGGCTGCATTTTCCCCAACCTCCTCATTTTCGGGCACCCTGTTCATGGCTCCACCAGAAGAGGGACCTCCTCGTGAATCTGCTCCTGGCTCTTGCTAGACTCGCCATCTACAAGACCAGGGCGTGGAATGATCGGGAGGGTCTCTTTGACTGGGGGGCCATGTTCAAAACCCTTATCGTTCAAGGGTTACAGTTGGCCACTCACTCATGGCGACATGGCCGCAGTGGGCTCTGGGGGGTGTCTCTATACCCCTCCCCTTTGGTTTGCTTATTTAATTTACAGTCCTTTTACCGGTTTTTCTGTTTATTAGTTATCGCCCAATCTTGTTAGCACCCCTTTATAGAGGTGCTAAACGAAATTTTCTCCGGCGCCTTTGGGCTCAACTGCCACTGGGCAGTCGGTGTATCCGCCCTCTGGGCAATAAATAGGACTACTACTACTAATAATAATAATACACCATATTTTTTTGTGAAAACGAGTTTATGAATTGTATTTAAAACAGACATCCAGCAAATTGTATCATTAGAAACAAAAAGCCGTGGCAGTGGGCGAGAACATTTAATTAAACTTTTTTTTTGAGACAGTCCGCCGCCACGACCCCATGAAACTTCGTGACCGGCCAGCGCATGGGACACGGGTGGACGTCGTGGAGCCCCTTTGAGAGGTGAACTCCATGAACCGGCACCCCGCTGCGCGTGTGCTGCTGTCTCGGAGACCGCTCCAGCAGATAAGCGGTCCGCAACAATGTTTAGCAATGCCATGGCGATTTCAACGATTGATTAACCCATGGCTGAGTTCAAGCGGGGCAACTTCTATATATTGAGTGAATATGCTGTCCTTAAATTGATGCACACTGTAATTGATTCGCCGTTCCTATCTTTTTTTTTTGAATTTTTTGGTGCTACTTGCGATGGCGTTGATATCACTAACCTATAGGAAACAGTTGCGTAAAAATATCTGAATTTGAAATTAAGAAGCTATATGAGAGAAGTGTCAACCAATTAAGTACAAATATTTTGAAAAAAATATTCTAAACTATTTTCTTTATTTTTCCCCCTTTTATTATATTGTTTAGCACTATTAAACCGTAATTTAAATAAAATACAGAAATCCAGCGAATTGTAAAGAATGTCTACTTAAAAAACCAACCCATTTTCTTATTTGTATTTTGTTTCATAATTCCAAATTGAGATGTTTTCGTCAATAGTACATAGCTGTCCGTAGTTTTATGTAATTTGCTGGATGTCTTTGTTTTAAATACAATTCATAAATTCGTTTTCACAAAATATGGCGTTGTATTATTATTATTATTATTATTATTATTTTATTTATTAGTTGTAGTAGTAGTAGTACATAATTAATATTTTGCTGCTGTTGTTAGTATTAACTGACATTAACGTTTCATTATATATTTAAAAAAAAAACAGATTAACTCGCATGTATACACATTTGAAGCCTTCTGTATATGTTCAAGCTGTTTTTTTTTTATTGTCTGAATACACAGTAATAGCCTAAAAGCGCCAGGAAGCAACTGCTGAAGCGACTGATCTTGACCTTCAAACACATTTATTTTAAAGTATAAAACATATATAACACAACATGTTAATAAAAATGCGTGCCCATTGTAATTCTACCCTGTGCTGATGTCATCATAACATTAAAGAACACGTGCTGTTCTGAAAATAGAACCACCTAACGATCTATAGACGTTGTTGTGCACTTACTAAATATGGTTAAAAGCTTTATACAACTTCATACACTGTGCTTCACGGCTTTATACAGCCCTTTTAAAGTTTACTCAGCACATTTGCATGGTCATTATGCAGTTATACCATCATTACCATTGTTTGACATGATTTTTTTTTTTTTTTTTGCTTTACCATACCTATCTGTTTTACAATGCTTCCCTATGCTTTTACCATGCTTTCATTGTGCTTCATTACACTTTTATTGCTTTTACTGCAGACAAACCTTTATAAGGAGACATCACTGCCAATTATCCTGGTTCAAATCTTTAGATAAGTCTGGTATATCTTATGGTTGAATGCAGGACCTTGTGTTATTTCTCATGTTTCACACAGATATTTCAATTACTTGATAATAGTTTTTTTTTCTTATAGGGTTATGAAGTCATAACCACCCGGTATGAAAATGATGGCACTTCGGAGGATAGGAATATTCTTTCACCGCTGTCTCGGCTGTTTTTGGCACCACTTAGTAGCAGTAGCCTGAACAGGAAAGCCACACGTTTGTTTCAGAGGCTTCTTTAACTTACTGGCTGAGAGCATATTATACCTGCAAGAACCTGTCAAACAAACCTTTCTCAAACAAGCAACCTGTTCACTGATAGCATATTATACCTGCAAGAACCTGTCAAACAAGCAGGACAGCTGATCCATCTTGCAAAATATATTACTACGAGCAAAGGCATTCTTCATTTTTTCTTTTACATGGGTGCAGATATTATGGTCTGTGAAGTGAGATGCCAATGTGATCATCTTTTCTGTTCCCGAATTGTAAACTACACCAAATAAAGTACAGTGTGGTAACATCCTGGGGCAAATTCTCAGAGCTTTTTTTTTTTTTCCAAATTGTTATTACTGGTACCACAGATTATTTATGAAAGAGAATGTACTATGAAATATAATATAGATAGATACAGATAGATATTTACAAGCCACTAAATGAAATGCCTGGTTTGTTTAATTCAGTTTGATAACTGTGGCCATCTTTTTCCTTTCTGAGCAAATTCCTGCGAATAAGTACAGAAGCTGAGAACCTGGTTTCCAGCAAAGCGTATTCACGCCTGCTGGCATGGCAACATCCTGGGTAAACAAACAGAGCAGTTAAACACAGACATGCAGTAGAAGACAACGAAAGCACCGGTTTACGAAGAGGGTTGGTGCTTCTGCCTTTCGCATCAGATGCGTGGCCCAGGAGAGGGGAGGACATGCCAAACTGGCCGTGGTTCATGGTTCAGCCAGTCAGCGGGGTTCTGGATCCGGTGTGTGTAGAGGCTCGGGAGGAGAGTGAGGATCCCCATGCAGTCGGCTCGCCTCCTTTATATGCACCCCTCTCCCCTGGGATTATTAGTTAGCACCAACAAATTGAAAAAAATGACATACAGTCATGCCTAATATATTCTTTGCACTAACCAGGGCCACTAGAAATATCCTTCAGTTTGCCCAGGCATCTTTAACCTGGTAATTTCATTTAGCTTCTCAAATGGACAAAGAGCAAAACAAATTTCCTTAAAAGTTTGCTTGAGAGCAGGGGAAGATGTGGAGGACAGGCACAAGGAGAGGGTTTCTCAATCAGTGTTTCTGTGTGTGTGTGTGCGGGGGGGGGGGGGGGGGGGGGTGGTATTGTCAAGTGAAAGTTACCTGGATTATAATCAAAGGCACCGCAGGCTTATAATTCAACAGCCTCACAAAGTGATATCCAATAACTGTGGTGCGTTAACTCAGCTTTTCAAGGCCCATCATGGCAGTCTTTCTGACCCGGACCCTGTCTGTCATGGTCATCCATTGCTTTCAAAGCCCATCCATGGCAGTCTTTCTGACGGAGCCCTGTCTGCTGGTCATCCATTGGGCAACACGGTCAGCTGGTTGGAGTAACGAAAGCAGCAGAAGTGCACACTGATATCTCAGGACCCTGCTGCCCGTCCCAAGCATTTCACAATGGACCCATTTCCTTATCACTTCCTCCTGTGTCTTTGGAAGCGTTGAGTAGCTGTGCTCAGGCTGCTTCCTGGAGCAGAGGACACATTCAACCAGGGGCAGGCTTCAGAGCCAGGAGAAACACCTTCCACAGTGCCAGGGGCCTGTTTCTACTACACACCCTCTCGTGATTTCACCCGTCTACTCTGCTTGGTTCAAACTCGATTTCTCACCCTATTTCTATATTTTTGTGTTGCAACACTGGGCAGCTAATGCTATTTGTTAATCTAGTATCGAATTTCATGGCTGGAACTTCATTTGTTCTTGAGCGCGGTGACAGAGTTCTAAGAAAACTATTCGAGCTCTTTGATAGTGTCAGTTCAGCACAGGGGAAAGTCATCTGGAGATTCTAAAAAAAAATACCTGATAATTTTAGCCTTTGTGCGAACATGTTATGCACAGGTAGATGATATAAACCATTCAAACAGTGTTGCATTTTACATAAAGTCTACTTGTCAGCTGCAATATATATATATATATATATATATATATATATATATATATTTTTTTTTTACCGTGTGTGTGACAGCGATGCAAAATTAACAATCATTGTTATACAATCTGATTAAAAGGTGTATTTGTTTCAGCAGATGTAAGGGCAGTGTTATGTGATACTCTGCCACAGCAGATGAGATGATGTTAAAAGCTCTTGCATAGTGGTTAAGATGCTCTCTTATGGTGTGCAGGGTCGCCAGTTTGCACCAACCCTGCACTGTTGCATTTGCTGCAGAAGAATACAGATATAACTAGCTAGTTAACCTAACAGGTGAAACAATACCCTCACCTCTGTGATCATGAGCTGGCAACACTCATTCCAACAGCAGGCTCTTTCGAAGCACTGTGAATGTGAGACTCACATGACAATACTATGCTGCGATACAAACACAGTCAGCCACATGCTCTCCATGCATAACTGATGACATGGTGATATGGCAGAAAATCAGACAAGACCTGGGTCTCTGAGACTCACCTCAGTCCCCTCGCTGAGGGCATCACATGATCACTCCTCTAGAAGGGACTGAGTCACATGAGGTTGGGAACCACAGCCTGAGATCAAAGGATACTCTTTAACTACTCTGTGTTCTCTGCAACACTGGGAGCCTGCGTTATCTGCACTTTGAGTGTGACAATCAGATCAGTACAGTATGATCTACCCTGGCAGCCCTTGCCAATACATCCACATAGCAAGAAGCAGGACTTTGAGCACATGTCTGTATGATGAGGTGAGCTCTCTGGAGATGTAAGCATTGGCGGTGTACAGTGACTGCTGAAGCCATCTGAGTGCATAGGAGACATGCAGGAATTCAAACCTGGAAACTGAAAGCTCTGAGAGGAACGCACCCTCAAGATTATTCCATGGTTACCTGTTCTTTAGTCTATTTGGTCCCGCTGTATTTTACAGGCCACTTTTCTTTGTTTATAGGCAGTTAACAACTAGATTAAAAAAAAATAATGTTGACTTTAAAATGGCTTCAAACAAATCCTAACCATGATGAAGTTACTAATCATTAAGATTACACTATATAAGTAATTCTACATTAACTAACCATAAACAAGCACATTCGTTAATGTGTGTTAGTAAGCTAACTATTGACAGTCTTTTTTTAATATAACAGGTAATTCATTGTGGGAACATGTAGCAGAGTTTCCCATTAAAGTCCATTACATCATGGAACAAACAAAAGGTATACCATGCTGCGATTAATATGTAGTCCTATACAAACGTTGAGATCATCTTCAATAAATGCTGGGGTATTTTAGACCTTCCATTGAATGTAACACTTCATTTTAACACTAAAGACACTCACAATGCTTTCTTTAGCTAACTACGTTACCTTCCGTGTTAAATAAAACAGAACATATCCTGTGAAACTTGAACAAAACCCACATGCTAAGACCCCGTGTTCCTAGCAGGCTGTTACTCAAACAGGGTTTGAATTCCTGTGGATGTGTGGCTCTGGGAGGTTTCCATGCCTCACATTGTCACATAAGTTGTTTTCAAACCAGGAAATGAATCAGTGGAGGTGATCCGCGTTGCTACTGTGTCGTTGTGCCCCTATACCTCAGCCCGTGACACATTGCAGTGTTCACCAGTGCTGCTCCACCGATACAATATTCTGACAGATTCAGTCTCTGCGGTGAGTCAGACCCTCATACGGGACAGGGCCTCAGTTTAGCTCAACAGACCCTTGTCGCTTTGATTTAAACATTGCTGGCCACAGTCGACCACTAATGTCAATTAGCACCACAGCCAATTGTGGTCATGGATTTAAGAACTACTGTTTGTGATTAATTTTCTCTAGTACACTAATTTAAGTTGTTTTATTACTAAGTCTGGTACTGTATCCTCATATCAAGGAAATGCTTATGGATTGAAGTCAGGTTTTGTCAATTTTGTCAATTATGTCAAATTTAGCATTACATATGTTTGATTATGGATAGGGGCACATGCTGGAAATAACTCATGAGTTAAAGCTTTGCGAATAGCTGTAAAAAATATTTTAAAAACCTGCCTACTATAGACACCATAACAGTGAAAATGAATCAGCTAGTTTAGTCACATTTACAATTTAGAAATAAGTGCATGCACATTGTTTATATGTTTAAAGCTTTTAAATAAATCGTAAAGTGATTTTGTTTAGATTGTTTGTGAGCTTGATCTTCTTTTGTGAAAACACAATTGCAACAGAGGAGGTCCCAAAGCAGGAACTGAACCTGTGACCTGTAGCCCAAGGCATGTCTGCTTCCCACTGAGCCACTGGCAAACTAAGGCCAGTCCCCAGTGCAACATCAACACCTGAGGCTGCAATCAATACAGCTATCTTCTGGTGAATTGGTAATGTCAGCCCACTTGATCTCAATTAGAACAACATCCAGCTGGAAGGAGGCCTTCTCTGCTGCTGGTTACTTCGCATGAGTGTCAGGAAGTTTCAGTTCGGTGAGGACAGGGTGTGTAATGGTTAGGCATCTCAGCCTATTGAATTGGATTGAAAGACAAGGGCTGGGCGCGGACATAAACTATGCAGTTCAAAGCAGCGTCTTACCACTCAAATAATCAACAAGCTCTGTGGTGGAGGTAAATGCAGGTCTTATGCTGATGTCAGGGTTATTAACCATCAGCCGCTAGGAGAGATTCATTACAAGTGGACCACTCTGCTTGATAAAGACGCAGTTTCAGCTGCCAGTGATTTTTCCTTACGCTCTGATTCTAGCTCACAGAAACAGAAAGCCCAGTGCATATACCAGAATCGTATCATTATATTCTGAGGAAGTCCCGGCACTAAGTGAGTAGACAGTGTCAAGCAGGTGGTTTCAGCCCTCATGAGTTTAACCTGCATCGCTCTGACACATAATGTTCTGCTCCTGACTGAACCACAGATACTGCACACCATGCTAGATGTCATCACCACTAGCACCTTAGTGTCCAGGAAGGATCAGGCTAAAGTCTGAAATCATGTCAAGGAGGTATTCAATGCTTGAAGACCACTGGTCAAGAAGGGGAGTACTGATGGAACCACTAACACATTCTAGGCCCTGTGAAGTGGCAGCTTAGTCTCGATTTGACCATGCTAGGGTGGAAGAGATGTGCCTACCATTAAAGACATGACCCACAGTAAAAGCGTAGCAAAGTGTAATAAAGCATTGTGAAAGCATAGTAAAGCACAGGGAAGCACTGCAAAGACCAGTGAGGTATAGTAAAGCATGTGCGAATAAAAACAAATGTTAAATTATGGTAAATGCAAATGTATAACCGAGGAATGCATAGGAAAATGTACCATGCAAAAAGACCACGATAGCGTGTATAATGGTACCCCCTTACTGTATGTGGACTGTGCTTTTAAATGGGCTTGTGTTAAAAAAAAGTGTCAATGGATATTGTATTGTTCTGCTGTTGAAGCTCTACATTTGACAGGTAGTGCTTATAAACGATAACAACACAGGAACTAAATCAATGACTGGTTTACATCACATTGAAAAGTTGGACCATTTGGCAGGTTTGCAAGACCCAAAGAAATTACGACTTTGCGGGAAGAGAGATCTTGCCGAAACAAGAATATCACACTCTTGCTCTGGAAATACTTTTAGTTCTCCCATTTAAATCAGAACTCAGCTGATTCATTTAATAAGGATTGTCAGGCACATGAATCTTTTTTCAACTGACAAAATGCTTTACTGCATTTAGAAACATTTATACAAGCTGTAAACCGACTCTTGCTTCTAAAAGCCTATCGACGAAAGCAAAGTGAATCAAACCAAGAAACATAAAAATTATTTTGCATGGCACATTTTAAACCAAGATGAACTGGAGTGGCGCTGATGGCTGCTCAACTGTCTCTGCTCCGCATATCCACACATATTTAATTTCAGCCTCTCAGGCGGGACCCTGGGGCCACCGACACAGTTAGGCTCTTTTCAGTTCAGAACAGATCTCAGTTTGTTAAGAAGAGGAAAAATATAACTCAGCTTTGTTCTCGTTAATAATTCACTGGGCTGTATTGTGTGGATACTCTTAACTGCTACTTAAAAGTAATGAATTGATTTTCTGACATATCAGTTAACTTGGCTTTGTGCTTTGACAAGGGTGAGGCTCTGCCCCCCACCCCCCCCAGCAGAGTGGGATGAGGAGCAGTACCTTTAGAAATACATGCATGCTGAACCACGGGCCATTAACATGGGTTTTCACTGGATGTACAACTGTTCTCAATGGATGTTTATGCACCCTAAAATAGGGTGTTTTTCTTCAATGGATTTATCCAGAAGCAAAAGGAAAACAAGAAAAAGCAGAATGGATAGATAATATACTGTATCACTCTTGGTAGTCAATATTATCAGTCCGTCCCCATTGGAATCTGCGGTTTACTGTAGCAGCCACTACACTTTCTCATTTCACTGAGTGTAGATCATGCACTCAGAATGTCAATGACAAAGCATTTGAAATGTTTCTCTTACACTCTTTGTATGACAGACGAGCAGCAGCAAAGTGTGCAAGAAAATACACCCTCAACAGAGGCAGCCACAAACACTTAACATACATTGCAGAGCAAGTCGGACGATTGTTGGTAATTATCCCATAAAGAATAGTCAAATCTGCTGCGTGGTCTTTGATGTCTTAGTCATGTCTTTTCTATTGGTTAATTGAAACATTTTGTAACACGTATGGGGTAGTACTTATAAATCCATCCCAAATCAAGCCGACAATACTAGACACACTAAAAAGCATAGTAAATTCAATGAAGAAGCGTTTACGACTAGTCTTCAATGTCTACATGTTTTGTTATGATTGGATATACACAGTTTCTTTCCGTATTTCAAAATTTACTGGGATTGACTTTCATAGCTATGGAAGTTGAAGTTGAAGAAATCTAAGAGGATGGTCTTTTCAAAACCTCTTTTTGCTGTTCTCTGTGAACTGTTGTGACATTTGTCATGGAGACCCCCTATCAGCTGAACACTGTAGTGTACATCCAGGTTCACTGGCTGACACACACAGAGCTCTGGGATTATCAGATGAACACTGTAGTGTACATTCCAGGAGTTCACACAGCTGACACACACAGAGCTCTGTCTGGATTATCAGATGAACACTGTAGTGTACATCCCAGGGTTCACAGCTGACACACACAGAGCTCTGTCTGGATTATCAGATGAACACTGTAGTGTACATCCCAGGGTTCACACAGCTGACACACACAGAGCTCTGTCTGGATTATCAGATGAACACTGTAGTGTACATCCCAGGGTTCACACAGCTGACACACACAGAGCTCTGTCTGGATTATCAGATGAACACTGTAGTGTACATCCCAGGGTTCACACAGCTGACACACACAGAGCTCTGTCTGGATTATCAGATGAACACTGTAGTGTACATTCCAGGGTTCACACAGCTGACACACACAGAGCTCTGTCTGGATTATCAGATGAACACTGTAGTGTACATTTCAGGTTCACATCTGACACACACAGAGCTCTGTCTGGATTATCAGATGAACACTGTAGTGTACATCAAGGGTTCTACAGCTGACACACACAGGCTCTGTCTGGATTATCAGATGAACACTGTGATGTACATTCCAGGGTTCACACACAGCTGACACACACAGAGCTCTGTCTGGATTATCAGATGAACACTGTAGTGTACATCCAGGGTTCACACAGCTGACACACACAGGCTCTGTCTGGATTATCAGATGAACACTGTAGTGTACATCCCAGGGTTCACACAGCTGACACACACAGAGCTCTGTCTGGATTATCAGATGAACACTGTAGTGTACATCCCAGGGTTCACACAGCTGACACACACAGAGCTCTGTCTGGATTATCAGATGAACACTGTAGTGTACATTCAAGGGTTCACAGCTGACACACACAGAGCTCTGTCTGGATTATCAGATGAACACTGTAGTGTACATCCCAGGGTTCACACATCTGACACACACAGAGCTCTGTCTGGATTATCAGATGAACACTGTAGTGTACATCCCAGGGTTCACACAGCCCCACACACAGGCTCTGTCTGGATTATCAGATGAACACTGTAGTGTACATCCCAGGGTTCACACAGCTGACACACACAAGGCTCTGTCTGGATTATCAGATGAACACTGTGTGTACATCCCAGGGTTCACACAGCTGACACACACAGAGCTCTGTCATGGAACCCCCCTATCAGCTGAACACTGTGAGTGTACATCCCAGGGTTCACACAGCTGCTGACACACAGAGCTCGGTCTGGTTATTAAGCCTTTTCTGGGTGTCTCAATCTCTCATCAGTGGCCCAGTGCCCCCCCCCCCCCCTCCCCAAGTGTCATTATGGAAACACAGGCCAACTGCTCGGGCCCAGGATAAACAGACTTCACTATGGAAAGGGTGTGCGGAACAGCAATTGCCCTCCAATGGAGTAATACACTTTATCACCAAATTAACATCCCACAGGATCCTGCCCTGGGACTGCTCTCCCTTCCAAGGGCAGTCTACTCAGTCGATGATCGCAGGATCTTTGACACCCACAAGTGCCATAATATTCCATTAGGGTCCTGACAACTGCTGCTTACTGGACCCAGTGGGGCTGGTCTTCATGGGCTCTGGCTTATTCCTGATCTGGGACCCTGTTTGAGCTGTTTAGGAGTGTGTAATTGAAACTGTTGAGGCACAAGCAGACAATGAGCTGCAGGGCAGCATGTCCATGTGCCAGCCTCAACCATAATGTTCCAGATGTCCCTCCCAGTAGGGTGAATAGAAACCCAGCTCCATCATCTCTGACAAGGTTTGACACTGCTTGCATCCTTGTGGTTTCAAAACTGTCCACTAAGCTCCAGCTTTTAGTCTGAGAATCCCATTGAGATATCATTAAAATGCCAAAAGTATACTCTGAAGAAACACCAGCAGTGGCATTAGCAGACCACAACATTACCAATATTAACAACACAATGGATTAAAACAAACAAATAAGCAAGCAGCTGTGACCGCTTGTATGATCACGTTAGAGACTTAAGTAATGTGGTGACAAGGACAACTCACCCAAATATATATATTAAAAGCATAAAAGTGCACTTTAAACTCAGCTGCCCTGCAAAATTACAGTGAAAGGTATTTTATGCATTGATGCTGTAATGATATATCTTCCATGGCTGTGATGTTCAGCCTAACGTTAGCAACTGCTGAACGATTTGAAAATCTTTAATAATTATACACAGGAAAAATATCTTCTCTTACAACCCTTCAAAAAGTAAGCAACAAGTTCGACTTTTGAAACTTCTGTTTAATAGTCGTTTCCACTCACCAGAATGACCCTGCCCCCATACAAAAACCTTTGAAGAATTTTCAAAGCCAGGCCTCTCAGTCTTTTTACATGAGCTAATCATGAATGATAAGCCATGGCAAATGTGTGGAGTGGTGGTGGTTTTACAAACAAAACTAGGACTAATCAAGATGCAATTCTATCAACCTGATTTCGATGTGCAGATTATATAGCATTGAATGTCAATGGGAATCTTCCAAGAAATGAGAGGGCCATATTTTGTAATGTATTTAAAGACAAAACATTTTCTGAGAAAAAAAAAAAACTATGAATGCATAAAATTGGCAAGAACACAACAATGACATTGGTTTTTTTTGGTTGGATGTTCTACTGGATTTTTTGTTAAAATCATTTTTTATTTGCTAGGGCCTAGAGTCTTTAATTGATGATTGCATTTTTACAAAGATGTCTTTTATTATTTCAAGAAAGCCTAAGTCTTATTGAGGTAAACATCCACCACAGGGGCTGATCCTAAACACGGTGCTGTGCCTCTCAATAAGCTGGAAATGTTACCCTA
>JAHFZB010000100.1:0-85519 GCA_036884735.1 Huso huso
CGGTATCACTTGTGTCATGCGGAGACAATGATTAATACTTGTGTATTGGAATTACAGCATTATAATCACTTTCTGCTGTATTGGAGACAATGGTCTCGTTAGTGGAGTTAAGTATGGCGTTACTTGTGGCTGCTGTGACAGGAATTACAGCGTTATCTTGTGTGGAGACAATGATGTACTTGTGTGTGAGGATGCAGCTACTTGTGTACTGCTGTGTGGAGGACAATGAGGTATGCTTGTGTGACAAGTGTAGCATTACTTGTGTGTGACTGCTGTGGCCAGGAGAACAGAATATGTTGTGTGATGGGAGTAAAGCATTACTTAATGTGACAAGATTGGCCAATTATACTTGTGTAATGGAATTGTGGTGTCTTGTGTGGGGCGGGAGAACAACGTACTAAATGTGACTGCTGTGATGGGGAGAACAACAAGTATACTTGTGTAATGAGAATCTAGCTGATAAAATTAATGCAGCAGGATTACAGCCAATTATACTTGTGTGATGGGAGATACAACATTATTTATTATAGCGGAACAATGATTTTGCTTAGCATTGATCTTAGATTCTGGTAATTATGCTTGGTAATATTGGAGACAACAGTGGTTGTGTGACGGGATTACAGTGATTATCTTGATATTGGAGTTCAGCGATATACTTGTGTGACGGAGTTACTGTGATTATGTAGTAATGAGGAACAGTGGTGTCTCACTTGTGGGCGGAGGAACAATGATATACTTGATGTGATGGAACAGCGATATGCTTATTATTGATGAGTTACGGCATTAAGTGTGTGACTGCGCTGGCGGAAGATTGGCGGGGTATGCTTGCGTGGCGGAATTACAGTGGTGTACTTGTGTGATGGAATTACAGCATTACTTGTGAGACGGGAATTACAAGCGGTATACTTAATGTGGAAGGAGGAACAACAGTGTCACTTGGGTGGCGGGACTACAACCCATTACTTTGTGACTGCTGTGACAGAACAATGATATGTAATGTAATGGGAGTGGCAATACTTGTGTGGCGGAGAACAGCGGTATACTTCTGTGACTGGGTACAGCATTACTTGTGTCACTGCTGTATTGTGGAGACAATGATGTCTTGTGTGACAAGTCTGACATTAGCAATGTGGGCTGCTGGTAATGAGTTATTGATGCAGCAGTGTGATAAGGATTACAGTGATTTGTTTGTGTAGTAGGTTACTGACAGTGTCTTGTGTGACGGAGACAATGAATGCTGATGTGACAGGAGTTACTGATGGTGCTTGATGGCAGGTGCAGCATTACGTGTGACTGCTGTGTGGAACAGAGGTATGTTGTGTGTGAGATTAGCATTACTTGTGTAATGGAGGAACAGCTGGTGCTCTTGTGTCAGGAGGAACAATGGTATCTTATTGTCACGGAACAGGTGCTCTTGTGTGGATACAATGAGTGCTCTGCAATGTGTGGAGAACAGCGGTATACTTGTGTAATGAATTGAATGGGGTATACTTGGCCAATGGAGTGCAATAGTGCATACTTGTGGTGACGGAGTACAGCATTACTTGTGTGACTGCTGTGACGGAGAACAGAGGTATATTTGTGTGACGGGAGTACAGCACACGCAGACGGAGAACAGCGGTACACGGTGTCACGGGAACAGCGGTACTTGTGTCACGGGAGCACAGCGGATACTTGTGCATGGCAACAGCGGCATACTTGGGTGGCGGGAGAACAGCGGCATACTTTGTGGCGGATATAGCATTACTGTGTGACGGGAGAACAGCGACACGGTGGCGGGAGAACAGCATTACCGTGTGACTGCTGTGATGGGAGAACTTGTGTGGACGGGACAGCATTACAGCGTGACTGCTGTGACGGGATTACAGAGGTGTATTTGTGTGATGGGTGTACAGCATTATTTTGTATAACGGAGAACAGCGGTATACATGTGTGATGTGAGCACACAACGGCATACCCAGTGACGGAGTACAGCGGCAAAATTGTGTGACGGGAGCAGAGCGGTATACCTTGTGTGGCGGACAACGCACGGTGGTGACGGAACATGGCAGTTATGACAGGAGTGCAACGATATACTCTGTGTGACGGGAGTACAGCACACGCAGTGACAGCTGTGACGGAGAACAGAGGCATATTTGTGACGGAGTACAGCATTATTGTGACGGGCACAGCGGTATATCGGCACGGGAGGCTGTTAATACTTGTGCCACTGATGTGATGGGACAGTCAGCGGCATACGCTGTGACGGGAGAACAGCGGTGTATTTGTCTGACTGGTGTACAGCACTACTTGTGTGGCGGGAGAACAGTTGCATACTTGTGTGACAGAAGTAACATTATTTAAAGTACCGCTGTGACGGACAGCATTACTTCAGTGACAGCCAGAGGATTACTTATACTGCTGTGACGGGACAACAGGATTATTTGTGTGACGGGAGTACAGCATTACTAGTGGACGGAGTACAGTGGCATATTTGTGTGACGGAGAAGCGGTATATTTGTGTGGCGGAGAACAACTGGTATACTTGTGATGGGAGAACAGCGATATACTTGTGTGGCCAGTACAGCATTAAGTGTGTGACTCGCTGAGGGTGTCTAAGGTGACAGGACTACAACATTAACAGCTGACTGCTATGACAGGAGAACAATGATTAACACTTGTGTGTGAAGTGCAACATTACTTGTGTGGGAGAACAGTGTACTTGTGTGGCCGAGTGCAACATTACTTAATCACTGCTGTGACCAAGGTACAGCCAATTATAACATATTGATCTTAATTACAATGAGGTATACTTGATGACGGGATGCAATGAGTATGCTTGTGTGACAGGAGAACCGATTGTGTCTTGTGTGACAGTGTTGTGATATACTTGTGTGTGGTGCAACATTACTTTGTGACTCGCGGTGTTGGAAGTGCCCTAGGTAGCCTGTGTGTGGGGAGTACAGCATAATTGTGTGTGGAGATATAGCGGTATATTTATTGACGGGGAGAACAATGATTGTATAATGGCGGGGCAGCGGTAAACATGGCATGGCCGGAGGCACACAGCATTACTTAATGTCCTGCTGTGATGGGAGAACAACGAGTATACTTGTGTGGGGGAGTACAGCATTAAGTGTGTGGCTACTCTGCCGGAAAACAGAGGTATGCTTATTGACGGAGATAAGCGGGTATGGTTGTGGGTGGGGTACAGCATTAGCATTGACGGAATTACAGCCGGTGTCTTATTAATGACTGGTGTATTACTTGTGTGCTGTGACGGAGGAACAATGATTGTCTTAGCGTGACGGGTACAATGATTATGGATTATTAATGATGGGGTACAGCATTACTTGTGTGTGAGGATGCAATGATTATACTTATTAATGACAGGAATTATAACGTGCGCCACTGCTGTGTGGGAGGAACAATGGTATACTTGTGTGACAAGTACAGCAGCATTACTTATTAATGACTGCTGTGACGGGAGATGCAGCTGAGTACACTTGTGTGGCGGGAGTACTGTGATACATTTGTGTGAATTACAGCAGTATACTTGTGTGTGGGGAGAACAGCCCCGGTATACTTGTGTGTGAGGAGTGCAATAGTATACTTAATGTGTGGGAGTACAACGTGCACCAATAATGACAGGAGAACAGGTATGTTGTGTAATGGTGTACAACGTGCAAATGTGTGGAGACAGCGGTGCCTACCCAATATCACGGGAGAACAAGCGGTATACTTAATGTCAGGGTAGCCAGTATACTTGTGTGACAGGAGGAACAATTGCTTGTGTGTGAGAACAAGCGGCATACTTGGTGGCAGGAGGAACAGCGGCATACTTGTGTTAAGCCAGGAGAACAACACTCGTGTGACGGAGAACAGCGGGTATGCTTGTGTGGCGGAGAACAGCATTACTCGATGTGACTGCTGTGATGGGAGAACAATCGTATACTTATTAAGCGGAGTACAGGCAGTACAAATTGTGTGTGAGTTAGCGGTATACTTATGGTGGGAGTACAACATTATTTGTATAGCAAGGAGAACAGCCCAGTACACTTGCGTGATGTGGTACAACAGTATACTTGTGTGACTACAGTACAACATTACTTATTGCCACTGATGTGATGGAACAATAGCAGGTATCGTGTGTAGCAGAACAGCGGTACATTTCTGTGACGAGATGAAGCGGTTGTCTTGTGTGGTAGGAACAGCGGTGTACTTGTGTGTGACAGGGTCTTAGCGGTGCTCTTATTATTGGGAGTACAGCATTACTTGATGTGACTGTGGAGAACAGAGGTATATTTGTGTGAGTGCAGCATTATTGTGTGGCGGGGTGGTATGCAATGTGGCGGGGATGCAAGCGGTATATTTATTAATGACGGAGAACAATGATTGTACTTGTGTGGGCGGGAGAACAGGTATACATTTGTAATGAGTACAACATAACTTGTGTCACTACTGTGGCCGGAGAACAATGGTATACTTGTGTGACCAAAGTGCGTACTTGTGTGATTGCTGTGATGGGTGTACAGCGTTACTTGTGTGACAGGAGTACAGCGGAATACATTTATGTGGCGGGAGTACAGCAGTATTCTTGTGTGATGGAGAATAATGGTATACTTGTGTGGCAGAGATACAGCGATAGAGTGTGTGACTGCTCTGGCCCAGACAGAGAATATACTTGTGGAGAATAGCGATATATACTTGGGTGAGGACTGGCAGTGGTTTGTGACTGCTGTGACAGGAGAACTCAGTATACTTGTGTGTGAGGATGCAATTGCTTAATCTGTGGGGATAACATTGGTATGTGCTTATTGTGACTGGTGCAGCATTACTTATTATCACTACTGTGACAGAGTGCAACAGTATCTTATTGATTAAATTGGTTTGTATGCTCTTGTGTGAGGATTACAGTGGTTATGCTTGATGTGATGAATTACAGCGTTACTTGTGACTGCTGTGACAGGAGCACAGTGGCATATCGGTGGATGTGAGTAAAGTGGCATAATTTGTGTGACGGGAGACAGCGGCATACTTGTGACAGGAGGGTGGCTTGTGTGACGGGTGTACAGCGATACTTGTGTGACGGGAGCAGCATTACTTTTGTGACTGCGTGATGGAAGCGCAGCGGCATACCCGTGACGGGCACAGCACACCGTGACGGAGCACAGTGGCATACTCTGTGTGACGGGAGTACAGCGGTATATTTGTGTGACGGGAGAACAGCATTACCAGTCACTGCTGTGATGGGAGAACAGCAGTACTTGTGTGACGGGCGCTGCAATATGTGTGACTGCTCTGCTGAAGAACAGAGGTATACTTGTGTGACGGGAGAATAGAGGTATATTTGTGTGACGGGAGTACAGCATTACTTGTGTGACGGGAGAACAGCGGTATACTAGTATGGTGGGAGAGTATATTATTTGTGTGACTGCTGTGATGGGGAGAACAGCGATACTTGTGTGACGTGAGTACAGCGTATACTTGTGTGGATGGGAGCACACCATTACCAGTGACGGAGAACAGCGGTATATTTGTGATGGGGAGGCAAGCACACGTAGTGACAGGAGAACAGAGGTATACTTGTGTGACGGGAGTAGAGCGGTATACTTGTGTGACGGGAGAACAGCGGTATACTTGTGTGACAGGAGTGCAACGGTATACTTGTCTGACGAGAGTACAGCATTACTTGTGTGACGGGAGTACAGCGGTATACTTGTGTGACTGGAGTACATCATTACTTGTGTGACTGCTGTGACGGGAGTACAGCGTATACTTGTGTGACGGGAGAACAGCAGTACATTTGTGTAACGGGAGTAGAGCGGTATACTTGTTTTGACGGGAGTACAGCGGTATACTTTAGTGACTGAGAACATCATTACTTGTGTGAGGACGGGAGAACAGAGGTTATTTGTGTGACAGAGCAGCATTATCTTGTGTGGACAGGAGAATAGTGTATACTTGTTTGAGGGGAGAACAGTGGTTACTTGTGTGTGCTGGACGGAACAGTTATACTTATGTGACGGGGAGAACAGCGGTAAATTGTGTGACAGGATTGCAACGGTATACTTGTGTGATGGGAGTACAGCATTACTTGTGTGACGGGAATAGCGGTACACTTGTTTGATGTGAGTACAGGTATACTTGTGTGATGGGAGACAGCATTACTTGTGCCACGGGAGAACAGCGGTATACTTTGTGTGACACAGGAGAACAGCGGCATATTTCTGTGACGGAGGAGCATTACTTCAGTGGACAGGAGAACAGCGGTATACTTGTGTGATGGGAGCAACGGTATACTTCAGGTGACGGGAGTACAGCATCATTTGCGTGGGGATTAGCCAGACGGGAGAACGGTACATTGGTGTGACGGGGAGTACAGCATTACTTGTGTGGACGGAGTACAGCGGCATACTGCACGTAACTGAGGCATAACAGTGACGGGAGTCACTGCTGTGGCGGGAGAACAGCGGCATACATTTGTGACGGAAACAAAGCGGTATCACTAGTGTGACGGGAGAACAGCGGTATAACTTGTGTGACAGAGTATAGCATTACTTGTGTTACTGTTGTGATGGGAGACAGCGGTATTTGCAGACGTGAGTACAGCGGTACATTTTGTGTGACGGGAGCAAGGTATATCAGGTTGATGGGAGAATAATGGTATACTTTGTGACGGACGGAATACAGCATTAAGTGTGTGACTGCTGGAGAACAGAAGAACAGAGGTATACTTGTGTGTGACGGAGAATAGCATATACTTGGGTGAGGGGACTACAGCATTACTTTTGTGACTTGTGACAGGAGAACTGCGGTGATACCTGAGATGATCGAGCACAGCATACTAGTGTGTGATGGGACAACAGCGGTATACTTGTGACCGGGAGTACAGCATCATTTGCGTCACCGGGACAAGAGCGCCGTTGGCATACCCCAGGTGATGCAAGTACAGCGGTATACTTTGTGTGACGGGGAGCAATAGCGCTATACTTTGTGGACTGAATAGACATTTGGTGTCACTGCTGTGACGGGAGAACAGCGGTATAACTTGTGTGACAGGAGTACAGATTATTTGTGTCACTGCTGTGACAAGATAAGTTACATATTTGTGTGATGTGAGCACAGAGGCATACCTTGTGTGAAGGGGAGCACAGCATACTTGGTGACTGGAGCACAGCACATTTTGAGTGACTGCTGTGATGGGAGTACAGCCGCATAACTTGTGCGAAGGGGAGAACAGCGGCACATGGGCAGTAACGGGAACGACAGAGGTATATTTGTGTGACGGAGAACAGCATTACTTGTGTGACAGGAGAAACGGTATACTTGTGTGATGGGAGAACAGCATTATTTGGTGCGTGACTGCTGTGACGGGAGAACAGAGGTATATTTGTCTGACTGGGTGAACAGCATTACACTTGTGACGGGAGAACAGTGCATACTTGTGGGAGTACAGCGAGGTGACGTGAAGTACAGCATTATTTGTGTCACTGCTGTGACGGGAGAGTACAAAATAGAGCGGCATAACTTGTGTGACTGGAGTACAAAGACATTTGTGTGACAGGAGAACAGGTGATATAGAGCACATTTGCCATAATTTTGTGTGAGGAGCACAGCATTGAGCTTTTGTGTCATGGCAGCTGTGACAAGAGTGAGTACAGCACATTTGTGTGATGGAGTAACAGAGGCATAATTTGTGTGAAGGGAGTACAGCCGGCATACCCCAGTGACTGGAGTACACATTTTCAGTGTCACTGCTGTGATGGAGAACAGCGGCATAATTGCGTGATGTGGGGAGAACACGGTACATCTAGGACGGGAACAATACGGCATACCCACACTTGTGTGACGGGAGTACAGCGGCATATTCGTGTGACAGGGAGAAGAAACGGCATAAATTTGTAGCGGACGGAGAACAGCGGTATATTTCAGTGACGGAGAATAGCGGTATCTGGAGAACGGGAGGCGCGGTATGGTCTGTGACGGAAATACAGCGGTATACTCAGTGATGGGAGAACAGCGGTATACATGTGTGACGGGAGAACTGAAGTACAAAGGTGGCGCGGAGAACAAATTGCCAGACGGGAGAACAGCGGTATACTCTCCAGGTGACTTTAAGAACAGCATATTTGGGTGACGGACTGCTTTGTGACCGCTATGGGAGAACAGAGGCATATTTGTGTGACGGGGAGTACAATTACCTTGTGTGGACGGGCACAGCGGCATACAATTTGTGCGACGGTACAGCATAGCCGCACTGCTGTGACGGACGGAGAACAGCGCAACCTGTGCGTGATGCGAGAACGGTATACATGCGTGACGGGAGACAGCGGCTAAAGATGACAGGAGAGAACCGCTGTGACGGAGAACACGGGCATACCCCAGTGACCTACAGCATTACTCTGTGTGACTGCGGTGATGGGTGCAAGCCGCATACCTGTGCGACGGAGCACAGCATTGTGACGGGAGACAGTGGTTCCGGACGGAAAGAACAGATAAAGGCATACGGTGTAAGTGTGGGAGAGAACAGCGGTAAATTTGTGACGGGACCACAGCATTACTTTCAGGACTGCTGTGACAGGAGAACAGAGGTATACTTGTGTGACGGGAGTACAGCGGTACCCAGGTGATGGGAGTACAGCAATATTTGTGTGACTTGGTGTGACGGAGAACAGAGGTGTATTTGTGTGACGGGTGAACAGCGGCATACTTGTGCGACGGGAGAACAGCGGCATAGCCACGGTGGAAGCACAGCATTACCTGCGTCGGGCCAGACGGAGAACAGCATATACTTGTGTCACCGTGAGGTGACATTAGTTACAGCATTATGTGACTGGGAGACAGCGGTGACAGATGTGACAACAGAGGCATGACGGTGCGACGGGAGAACAGCACATTTGTTAGACGGGAGTACAGCATTGCTCAGTGACTTGAACAGACGGGACTATAGACGGCATAATTATACTTGAGGGGAGAACAGTGGTACCAGAGTGACTGAACAGGAGCATACACGTATATTTGTGTGACGGGAGCACAGCTTGTGTGTCACTGCTGTGACGGGAGAAAATTTGCATACTGCTGTGACGGAGACGGAGTATACAGCACGGGAGAACAGTGATACCTTCTGACGGGAGAACAGAGGTATACCTGTGTGACAGGGAGAATCTTGCATGGCGGGAGACGTATACTCCTTGTGTGACGGAGAACAGCGCATACTTGTGTGACTGGGGAGAACAGTGGTATACTCTGCTTGTGACGGGAGTGCAACGCATGTTGGGACTGTGTGATGGAGTACAGCATTATTTGTGACTGCTGTGACGGAGAACAGAGGTGTATTTGTGTGACGGAGTACAGCATTACTTGGTGACTGGAGAACAGTGGAGAATACGGTATACTGTGTGACGGAGAACAGCGGTATGACTTGTGGACGGGAGTGCAGCATTAACAGTATACTTTGTGACAGGAGAACAGTGGCATACTTTGTGTGATGTGATTACAAATTGGCATACTGCTGTGACGGAGAGAAGAGCTGCATATTTGTGTGACGGGAGAACCGCATACTTGTGTGATTGGGTGTACAGCGATATTTGATGGGGAAAACAGCATTACGGCGTGATGGGAGAACAGCGGTGTACTTGTGTGATGGGAGACCGCTGTATACGGAGTGACGGAAGGGATTACTTTTGCATTAATTGTGATGGGAGAACAGTGGTATACTTGTGCAACAGGAGTATAGATGTATATTTGTGTGACGGGGAGAACATTACCTTACTTGACTGTTGACGGGAGAACAGCGGCATAATTTGTGTGACGGGAGTACAGCATAATCCTGCGTGACTGCTGTGATGGGGAAGAACGGTATATACTTCTGGACGGGAACACAGCATTATCATTTGGACTGACTGCCGAAGAACAGAGAGGATTACCGCATATACCTGTCTGAGGGGAGCACAGCCGCATATTTGTGTGACAGGAGTACAGGGTACTTGTATTTGCTGTGACGGGAGTACAGCTGTATAACGCAGTGGGACTTGAGAACAGCGTACACAGTGGACGGAGCACAGGCATGTGTGATGGGAACAGCGGTATACCTGTGTGACGGGAGAACAACCGCATAACTTGTGTCGAAAGAGTACAAATCAATATACCAGTGACAGCGGTGACGGGAGAACAGAGGGTATAATTTGGTGGATTTACAGAGAACTTGTGATGTGAGCACAGCTGCATACGAGAGTGATGGAGCAGTCCACTTGTGCGATGGAGTACAGCGGTGATTCTGTGGACGGAGCAATACGGGATAGGATGGGAGACGGAGCACAACATTGTCATTTGTGTCACTGCTGTGACGGGACTACAGCAGCATACCTTTGTGTGATGGGAGCACGCGGTGCATATTTGTGTGACGGGAGCACAGCGGCATACCTTTGTGACCGGAGGAGTTGGTTGATTTTGACGGAAGAACAGAGGTATACACCTGTGTGATCGGTAGAACAGTGGCATACCTGGGTGACCGGAGAACAGCGGTATTTGTGTGACTGCCAGACAGGAGAATTGGCATGTTCCAGTGACAGGAGTGCAGTTGTATAATTTGTGTGGACGGAGCACAGAAAGCATTTGTGTAGGACTTGCTGTGACGGAGAAGCGCTGTATATTTGTCTGACCCGGGCACAGCATTACTTGTGTGACTCCCGTGATGGGAGAACAGTGGCATAATTGTGTGATCGGGAGTACAGCCGTATACTTGTGTGACGGAGTGTGCAGACACTTTGTGTCACTGCTGTGACAGGAGAACAAAGGCATACTTGTGTGACGGAGTATAGCATTACCCCTGCACGTGATCCGGGTATACATTTGTGTGACGGTGTACAAAGCCCTCAGGTGACGGGAGAACAGCATTACTTTGTTTGTGAGTGATGGAAGCAGCCGCATACGAGTGACAGGAGGAGTACAGCATTACTTGTGTGGACGGGAGAACAGAGGTATTGTTTGTGTGACGGGAGGATAGCGGCACTTTTGTGTGACGGGGGAGAACAGCCGCAAGTGTTGTGTGATGTGATGGGAGAACAGCAGTGATGGGATACAGCGGATGGGAGCACAGGATTATTTGTCATAACTGTGATGGGAAAACAGCATTATTACTTGTGGGAGGGGGGATATAGAGGCATATGTGACTGCGGCATACTTGTGTGAAGAACAGAGCAGCGGTACTTGTGTGACGGGAGAAACAGCATGATTTGTATACTGCTGTGATGGAGAAAACAGCATATCTGGTGACGGATAACAGCTGCTGTGGGTGACGGGAGAACAGTGGTATACTGTGTGACGGGAGAACAGCGGTATAGTTGTGTGATGGGAGTAACAGCATTACTTGTGTGACTGGCTGACGGGAGACAGCCGTATACTTGCAGTGACGGGAGTACAGCTTGTGTGAAGGGAGAACCAGTATACTTGTGCGTGACGGGAGTACAGCATTACTTTGTGACTGCGGTGACGGAGAACAGCGGCATATTTGTGACGGAGTGACAGAACAATTGGTGGACTGCTGTGCGGAGGATGGGAGCACAGCGGCATACCTCCAGTGAGGGGAACAGGGCATTCCAGGTGACGGGAGAACAGTGGTGTGACTTGTGTGCATGGAGAACAGAGGCATACATTTCAGGTGACCTGAGTACAGCATTACTTGTGTGACCGCTGTGACGGGAGAACAGTGGTATATTTTGTGACTTAAGCACAGCATTACTTGTGTGACGGGAGTACAGCGGTACCTGGGTGGTACGGAGAACAGCGTACATTTGTGTGACGGGAGAACAGCGGCATAATCACTGCTGGACGGAGAACAGCAGCATTACTCTGTGTGATGGGAGAATACTGGTATATTTTTGCATGATCCAGGAATACAGCATACCCCAGTGCGGGGAGTGTGGACGGAAGAAATTGAGGTATCCTGCTGTGACGGGAGAATAGCCGGCATAATTTGGGGATGGGAGTACAGCATTACTTTGTGACTGCCCAGAGTGACAGAGAACAGGGCGTATACCTGTGCGGACGGTGAGCATTACTTTTGTCCGAGGGATAACAGCTGCAACGTGACTGAGTACAGCACATTTGGTGGCGACGCTTGACAAGAAAGCAACAGCAGCATACCTCTGTGCGGATGGGGAACAGCCGCATACTTGTGACCTGAAGCAGGACAGCATGACTTTGTGTGCTCGCTGTGACAAGAACAGCAGCATACTCTGTGTGATGAGCACAGTGGTATAATTTGTGACGACTGAGCACAGCGGTATAATTTTGTGTGACTGTGGAAAAGCATTAAGTGTGTGACCGTCTTGACGGAAGAACAGAGGCATACCTGTGTGACCGGAGAACAGCATTATTTGCATACTTGTGTGATGGGAGAACAGTATACTTGTGTGACGGGAGCAATGGTATGCTTGTGGTGATGGGGAGTACAGCGGTATACTTGTGACGGGGAGACTGTTATGACGGTGTGACAGGAGTGCAATGGTAACTGGTGGCGGAGTACAGCATTACTTTGTGTGACTGCTGTGGGGAGAACAGAGGTATATTTGTGTGAAGGAGTACAGCATTACTTTTGTGACGGAGAACAGCGGTATACCCCAGTGATGGGAGAACAGCGCATTTGCGGACGGGAGAAAATCAGCTTGTGTGTGACGGAGAACAGAGGTGCAGGACTGGTGTACAGCTGCATTTGTGACGGAGAACAGCGGTATACATGACTGCTGAGATGGGAGAACAGCATTATTTGTTTGGCTTGACGGGAGAACAGCATTATAATTTTGTGTGATGACGGGAGAACAGCATTACTTGTGTGGGAGACTGCTGTGACGGGGAGAACAGCGGTATACTTGGTGGACGGAATAGAGCCGGTGACGAGTACACAGTGTGATGGAGAACAGACGGAGTATACCTCAGGTGACAGGTGTAGGGAGAACATTACTTGTGTGACTGTGTGTGACGGAGAAGAGAGGTATATTTGCGTGACTTGAAGTACAAAGCATCATTTGTTGTGTGACGGGAGAACAGCGTATACCTCTGCGATGAGAAGCATAGCATTATTTTGTGCGGACTGCTGTGATGGGAGCAGAACAGCGGTATAACAGCATTTATGTGTGACTAGAGCACAGAAGAACAAACAGGAGGCATAATTTGTGTGATCTGGAGAAGAGAGGCATAATTCCAGGACGGAACAAATTATCAGGACTTGTGTGACAGGAGAACAGCGTATACCAGTGACAGGAGTACAACGGGTATACCTTGCAGGCGACTGGGAGTACAGCACATTTCAGGTGATCTGCTGTGACGGGAGAACAGAGGTATTTGTCTGACGGGAACACAGCCAGATAATCTTTGTGTGATCGGAGACCGAAGCGGTAATATACGTGTGACGTGAAGGAAGATTATTTGCATACTGCAGTGACGGAGAACAGCATTACCTGTGCGTCCGGACGGAAGAACAGAGGCATACTTCATGTGGACTGCCAGCGTTTGGTGCCGGCATATTTGTGCGACCCGGGAGCACAGCATTACTCTGTCTTGACGGAGCACAGCGGTATACCCCAGTGACGGGAGAGTCACGGCAATATCAGAAAGTGATCTAGGAGAACAGCATGCTCTTTGTGATGGGAGGCATAATACATTGTGTGACTGAGTACAAAGATTACCTGTGTCACCGCTCGAACGGAGAACCACTGCATACTGCTGTGATTGGAGAAAACGTTGGCATGGGGACTGTGTGGATGGGAGGTACAGCCGCATAATTTGTGCGGACGGGAGCAGCCAACATTTGTGACTGCTAACTGAAGAACAGAGGCATACTCGTGCGGATGGGAGAATAGCGGCATTACTAAGTGACGGACCAGCAGAAGACGGGTGATCCTTGTGTGTGAGGGAGAACAGATTTGGCATACCTGCTGTGACAGGAGAACAACGGTATACTTGTGTGACGGGAGCACAGTAGTATATTTGTGTGACGCCAGACAGAGAACAGAATTTTTGTGATATGAGCACAGCATTACTTAGGATGTGAGTACGGTGGAAGAAGAGTGACGGATAATTTGCGTGACGTGAGTACAGCGATACGACCCCAGTGATGGGAGTGCAGCATTACTTGTGTGATGGGGAGAAACAGCCGCATAAAAAATGGGTGGACGCGACAGAGAACCGTGTATACCCAGTGACTGGTGCAAATACGGCATACCTTGTGTGACGGGAGTACAGCATATACTTTCCGGACATGCAGGAGAACAGCGGCATAGTTGTGTGATGGGAACAGCAGGATTATCAGGTGGACGGAGAACAGCGGTATACATGTGTGACGGAAGATTGTATGCATATTTGTGTGGCGGAGAACAGCATTACTCGTGTGAATTTGTGTGATGGGAGAACAGCGGCATATATGTGACGGGCTTAACAGCATTAAAATTGTAAAAGCTGTGATGGGGAGAACAGCAGTATACTTGTGTGAGACAGCAGTACATTTGGACTAACGGTCGGAAGAACAGAGGCACACTTTGCATTGGGAGAACAGCGGCATACTGCGGATGGGTGACGGAGTAGAGCGGCATACTTCAGGGTGGCGGGACCAACAGCATTTGTGATTGTGACAGGAGAACAGCGGTATGATGGGTGAGGAGTGCAACGGTATACTTCAGTGACGGAGAACAGCATTATTTGTGTTGCTGTGATGGGAGAAAGAGGCATTTAGGTGACGGCAGTACAGCATTACTTGTTGACGGAGAACAGTGGACTTTGTGTGACGGGAGTACAGAGGCATATCGTGTGTGAGGGGAGCAGTCAGCATGTGTGACTGTGGACGGAGTACAGCCGGTATAATTTGTGTGACGGGAGTACAGCATTATTTCCAGTGACGGAGAACAGCGTGTGTAATTTGCGGATGGGAGAACAGAGGCATATTTTTAGACGGAGTACAAAATGCTTAGTATCACTGCTGTGACGGAGAAAATCAGTATAATTGTGTGTGTGACTTAAGCATAGCATTACGGTTGACGGAACACAGTTTATGATGGTGTGACAGAGAACAGGTGCTCCAGGGTGGATGGGAGCCCACTTGTACATTTGACTGTGACGGGACAACAGCAGGGATGGTAGGTGATGGAGACAACATCACTGTGTGACGGGAACAGTGTTAACCTGTGTGACGGGACCATAGGAGAAATATGCGTGAACAGAGTACATTGACTCTGTGTGGACGGAGAACAGCTTATATAGTCAGGTGAAGCACAGCATTACTTTGTGACTGCTGTGACAGGAGAACAGCGGTATACTTGTGTGACGGAGTACAGCATTACTTGTGGGACTGAGGATGGGAGAACATAGGTGACTTGTGTGACGGGAGTACAAAGAGTCATTTGTTTGCTTGACGGGAGTACAGCAGTTGTTTGTGTGATGTACAGCTACTTGGGTGATAATGTGACGGAGAAACTTCAGGATTTGTGTCACGGAGTGCAGCGTGACAAGACCGTGACAGGATTACTTATTACTAGTGACGGGAGAACAGAGGCATACTTGTGTGATGGAGAGCACAGCAGAACTTGCATACCTTTGTGACGGAGGGAGTAAAGTGTTACGGATTCTTGACTGTGTGACGGAAGAACATTAGGCATGTATTTGACTGCTGTACGGAAAACAGCCGTATCCTTGTGTGACGGGACTACAGCATTGTGATACAGTGACTGCTGGGGAGAAACATTACCGGGCATCATTGTGTGACGGGAAGAGTACGGCATACTTGTGTGACGAGCACAGCATCATTTGTGTGACTGCTGTGACGGGAGAACAGAGGTATATTTTGTGTGATCTGAGTACAGCACACTTGTGTGACGGGAGTACAGCCGGCATAATTTGTGTGACGGGAGAACAGCCGTATATTTGCGGACGGAGAACAGCTGCAAAATTTGACGTGAAGGGAGAACAGCTTGCATGACACGGGGAGAACAGAGGTATATTTGATTTGCGTCACTGTGTGCTGTGATGGGAGAACAGCGTATACCTTTTGTGATGGGGAGTACATAGCATTACCTGTTGTATAGGTGATGGGAGTACAGCGGCACACCCCAGTAAATGTGAGTACAGCGGCACATCTGTGTAATTGGAGTACGACATGAATGTGTGACGGGACAACAGCATACCTTGTGCGATGGGAGAACAGCGGTATACCCCAGTGACGGGAGTAGAGCCGTTACTTGTTTGCGTGCGACAGCTCCACCTTGGACACAGATGGGAGAACAGCGCATACTCAGGTGACATGGGAGCAAGCATACTTGTGTGAGGGGAGTACAGCGGCATACTTTGTGACGGATTGAACAGGAGAACCGCGGTATACTTTTTGGATGACGGGAGAACAGCGGTATACATGTGTGATGGATAACAGCATTACTTGTGTGACTGGAAGGGAAACACACGGTGTCACAGGCTTGACAAGAGTACAGCAGTATACCCCAGTGACGGAAGAACAGAGGTATACTTGTGTGACTGGAGAACAGCCGGCATATTTTGTGATGGGGAGTACAGCAGTGACAGGAGCGCCACTTGTGACGGAGAACAGCGGCATACTTGTGTGACTGGGAGAAACAGCGGTGTCACTGCTGTGACAGGAGAACAGCAGTATTTTGTGTGACCGGAGTACAGAGGCATAAATTTGTGTGACGGGGAGAACAGCGGTAAACTTGTGTGACGGGATTACAGCATATACAGTGGAGTGACTTGTGATGACGGAGAACGGTAATTTGTTTGATGGGGAGTACAGCTGTATACTGCGAAAAGGACGGAATACAGCCGTATAACTTGTGTGGCGGGAGAATAGCGGTATACTGTTGACGGTGGAACAGCGGCATAACTTGTGTGACGGACCACAGCAGAATTTGTGCGGACTGCCGTGACGGAGAACAGAGGCGCATACCCCTGGGATGGGGAGCACAGTATTACTTTGTGTGACTGTGGTGGGAGAACCAGCGGCATACCAGGTGATCAGGAGCATTATCGCATTTGGGTGAGCGCTGATGGGAGAACAACCGCATACTTGAAAGACGGGAGTACAGTTATCACTTGTTTGACTGCTGTGAAAGAGCAACAGTGGTATACCGGTGTGACGGAGCACAGCATTATTTGTGTGACGGGAGAACAGCGGAGAACCGCTGGACGGGAGAACAGCGGTATACTCTGTGTGACGGAGCAACAGCATTACTAGGTGCTGTGACGGGGAGAACAGCGGGTATACTTTGGTGCGTGATTACCTGGAGTTGCCGGAAGAATCAGAGTTACCGTTTGTGACGGAGAACAGAATACCTGTGTGAGGAGTACACTTGTGTGACGGGAGAACAGCGGTATACTTGTGTGACGGGACAACATTACTTTTGTGACTGCTGTGACAGGAGAACAGCGGTATACTTGTGTGACAGGAGTGCAACGGTATACTTGTGTGACGGGAGTACAGCATTATTTGTGTGACTGCTGTGACGGGAGAACAGAGGTGTATTTGTCTGACGGGTGTACAGCATTACTTGTGTGACGGGGAACAGTGCGATTACTTGTGTGACGGGAAAACAGAGGTATAATTTGTGTGACGGGAGTACAGAGGTATGACTTGGGTGACAGGAGACAAAGTTATACTTTTGACGGGAGTACAGCATTACCGTGACAGGAGAACAGCCGCATACCTTGTGTGACAGGAGAACAATGGTATACCCCGGTGACGGGAGTACAGCATTACTTGTGTGCGGTGACGGAAGTGCAGCAATACTTGTGACGGGAGTACCTTGTGTGACTGCTGTGACGGCATCAGCATATACCCGTGTGACGCGAGCAACAGCACACCAGTGATGGGAGTACAGTGGTACACGTGTGATGGGAGTAAACGGCATATCTTGTGTGACAGGAGAACAGCGGTATATTTGCGGCTGGAGATTACAGCGGGTATGCTGTTCGGGGAGAACTGCTTTACAGCATTTCACAGCATTATTTGTGCTGTGATGGAGTACAGCGCTATACACCGCAGTGACGGGAGAACAGCAGATTTGTGTGACAATACACTAGTATACTTGTGTGACGGGAAACAGAGGCATAATTTGTGCGGACGGGAGAACAGCATTAGCTTTTGTGGACGGGAGAACAGCACATTCTTGGACCGCTGTGTGGAGACGGGATAACAGCATGGACGGGAGTACAGACTGCGGTGCGTGATGACGGAGAACAGAGGCATATTTTGTGAAGGGATTACAGCATTGCCTGGTGATGGGGAGAAATCATTTGTATGACCCTGGTGAGGCGCATATTTGGTTGTGACGTGAGAACAGCGGTATACTCAGTGACGCGAGAACAGCGGCATACATGTGTTACAGGAGCACAGCACACTTGTCACTGCTGTGACGGGAGAACAGTGAACTTGTGGAGAACAGAGGTATATTTGTGTGATGGGGAGAACAGCATTACTGTGACGGAGTGATATTTTGTGTGACTGCTGTGGACAGTTCAGCGGTATACTTGTTTGATGGGGAGTACAGCATTATATTTGTGTGACCGGGAGAAGGAGAACAGAGGCATACCTTGCGTGGGACGGAGAACAGCTGCATACTTTTGTGACGGGAGTAAAGCATTACTTCCTTTTGTGACTGCTGTGACAGGAGAAACAGCAGTATACTTGTGTGATGGGATAACAGCATTACTTTTGTGACGGAGTGACAGCCGGCAGCGCATTTTGTGTGAGGAGTAACAGCACATTTGTGTGACTGGTGATGGGGAGAACAGCGGTATACTTGTGTGACGGAGAACAGCGGCATACTTGTGTGACGGGAGTACAGCATTACTGACTGCTGTGATGGGAGACAGGAGGACAGGAGAACACAGCATACTTTGTGTGACGGAGTACAACGGCATACTTGTGTGACGGAGAAACAGCGGTATACTTGTGTGACGGTGCGAATACAGCTGCATATTGCTGTGACGGAGAACAGCGGCATACCTTGTGTGATTTGTGATGCACAACAGCAATACACCCAGTGACGGAGAACAGCGGCATACTTGTGTGATGTGGAGAACAGCTGCAATTTGTGTGATTTGTCGTGAAGAACATAGGACAGCATTACTTTGTGTGACGGGAGAACAGTGGCATACTTGTGTGACGGAGTACAGTAATACTTGTGTGATGGGAGAACAGCGGTATACTTGTGTGACCGCTGTGACAAGATTATAATCACCCCAGGTGACAGGAGAACAGTGGTATACCAGTGACGGTGGGAGCACAAAGTGGCATACCTTGTGTGACTGAGGAGTACAGCATTAATTTGACCGGGGATGGGCGCAGCTGCATACCCGGCACATGCGGTGACGGGGAGCACAGCATTAATTGAATTGTGTGATGGGAGCGCAGCGGCATAATTCTGTGCGGACGGAGCATTAAACGGCATACTGGTGTGACGGAACAACAGCCTAGGTGCATACCTGCGGACGGTAGAACAGAGGCATAGTTGCGTGATGGGAGTACAGTTAATACTTTGTGTGACGGAGAACAGCACAATTTTGTGTGCATAACAGCGGTATACTCCCCATAGGTGACGGAGAACAGCCGCATTTGTGTGACTGCTGTGACAGGAGAAACCGGGTATACCCCAGTGATGAGTACAGGATAGCACCAGCTGCATACTGCACGGAGAACAGGTGTGCATAAGTGTGACGGAGTGTACAGCGATACGTCTCTGACGGCTGTGACGGGACAAAAGCACATTTGTGTGGACGGGAGTACGCATACCCAGATGGGATTGGACGGAGAACACAGCATTATTGCTGTGACGGGAGAACATGGCAGAGGTATATTGTGTGACGGAGCACAGTAGTGGTACGGAGGACAGTGATATTTGTGTGACGGAGAACAGCGAGGCATACTAGTGTGATGGGAGAACAGCCGGCAATATTTGTGTGATGGAAGCACAGCATTACTTGTGTCACCGCTGTGACGGAGAACAGCTGCAAATTTGTGTGACTTGGGATTACAGCCGCATGTGACCGCAGTGATGGGGTGTACATGGCATATTTGTGTGACGGGAGAACAAAGACATACCTTGTGTGATGGAGAACAGAGGCATATTTTGTGTGACGGAGAACAGCGGGTATACCTTTAAGTGACGGACCACAAATTACTTTGTGACTGCTGTGACAGGAGAACAGCGCATAATTTGTGTGACAGGAGGCAACGGCATACTTGTGTGACGGAGAACAGCGGCATTGTGTGACGGATGTGACTGGAGAACAGAGGTACTTGTGTATTTGTCTGATTGAAGAGTACAGCAGCATACTTGTGTGTGATGGAGAACAGTGGTATACTCTGTGTGACGGATACAGCAGCATACTTGTGCGGACGGAGCACAGCATTATTTTTGTGTGACCGCCGTGACACGGGAGTACAGTGCGCCGGGTTGGAGATGGGAGAACAGTGGCACATTTGTGTGACGGAGTACAGCGGCATACTTGTGTGACAGGAGAACACCGTATACTTGTGTGACAGGAGTGCAACAGCGGATATACTTGTGCGACGGGAGTACAGCATTCACTTTGTGTGCTTAATGGACGGCAGAACAGAGGTGGATCTGGATAACAGCATTAAGGTGAGACGAGATGGGAAAACAGTGGCATACCCGCTGTGACGGAGCACAGCGGCATAATTTGTGCGACAGGAGAACAGCGGTATAATTTTGTGTGACGGGGAGAACAGCATTATACATGTGACGGGAGGACAGAAACGCTCTGTAGCTCTGGTGCGACAGGGGAGCACAGTGCATATATTGTGTGAGGGGAGCACAGCATTATTTCAGTGACTGCTGTGACGAAGAACAGAGGTATACCTGTGACGGAGAACAGCGGTATACTTGTGTGATGGGGAGTACAGCATTACACTGTGTGATGCGAGCACAGCTGCATAACTTGTGTGACGGGAGCACAGCCGGCATACTTGTGTATTTGGGAGAACAGGAGCACAAGGTATTTGGCAACTTGACAGGAGTACAGCGGCATAATTGTGACGGGAGCGTGCGGTATATTTGTGACAGGGACAACGGCATACTTGTGTGATGGCTGTGACAGGACTTGTGTGACAGGAGCACACCGCATGAGGTGACTGGAGAACAGACATTATTTGTGTGAAAGCTGTGACGGAGAACAGAGGGTATTTTGTGTGACGGGAGAACAGCAATTTGCATTTGTGTGACGGAGAACAGCGGTATACTTTGTGCGGATGGAGAACAGCGGGTATTTTGTGTGGATGGGGAGAAACAGAGGCATACTTGTGTGGACGGGAGCACAGCATCACTTGTGTGACTGTTGTGATGGGAGAACAGCGGCATACTTGTGTGATGGGAGTACAGGGAGTAGCATAGTTGTGCGTGGGGGAACAACAGCCGTAATTTTGTGACCCGGAGTACAGCGGCATAAGTGTGATGGGAGAACAGCGCATATATGTGTGACGGAACAGCGGTACACTTGAGGTGACCGCTGAGACAGGGATTTTTCTGGGTATATTTGTGTGACAGGAGACAGCGGCATACCCAGGTGACTGAGTACAGTACATTTGTGTGACAGGGAGAACTGTATAACTGAGGTGATGGGAGAACATCGGCAGCATACGCTGTGACGGGAGAACAGATATATTTGTGGTGACGGAGAACATTGGCATGTGACTTGTGTGATGGGAGAACAAAGAGGCATACGTTTCAGGTGATGGGGAGAACAGCATTATTTGCGGTGACCGCTGTGACAGGAGAACAGCGGCATACCCAGTGACGGAGAACAGCTGCATAATTTGTGTGACGGAGAACAGCGGTATATTTGTGTGACGAAGGAGAACAGGTGCATAATTTGGTGTGACGGAGAACAAGGACATTAGACTGAGTGACAGGACCACAGCATTACTTTTGTGATGGGAGAATAGAGGTATAGCTAGTGTGTGACGGAGGAGTACAGCATTATATTTTTGTGACGGGAGAACAGCGGCATAGACTGCGGATGGGAGTACAGCCGGCCGGGTTGGGCAGGGAGGAGAACAGCGGCATAATTTGTGTGATGGGGAGTACAGCGGTATACTTGTGTGTGACTGAGCAAAGTATTACTTGTGTGACTGCTGTGTTGGGGAGAACAGCTGCATAAATTTGTGTGACGGAGAACAGCATTACTCCAGTGACGGGAGAAGAGTGACTTGGAACAGAACACGGTGATACTTGTGACGACGGAGAGTACAGCATAAGGACGGGTACAGCACAGTGGCATACTCAGGTGTGATTCGGAGAACAGCTGCGGTTGTGTGGATGTGTGATGGGAGAAAGCCGCATAATTTGTGCGGACGGAGAACAGCGCATTTGTGGACTGCTGACGGGAGTACAGCATTACTTGTGACGGTGAACAGCAGATTTGTGTGATGGAAGAACAGCGGTATACCCAGGTGACGGAGTACAGTTGCATACTTGTGTGAGGAGAACAGCGGTACAGTGAGCACAGACAGGAGTACAGTGGCATACTTGTGTGATGTGACAACAGCATGGCATACCCCAGTGATGGGGAGAACAGCGGCATATTTGTGCGGATCTGGTGAACAGCCGGCATACTTTGTGTGGCAGGAGAACAGCGCATACCTTGGTGCGGACGGAGCAAGCTGGGCATACCCAGTGATGGGAGCACAGCATTACTTTTGTGATGGGAGCAGGACGGGGAGAACAGCCGCATAGCAGTGGTATGACCCAGTGACTGGGAGCACAGCATTACTTGTGATTGCGGAGAACAGCCGCATAATTGCTGTGATAACGGGAGAACAGCGGCATACTTGTGTGATGAAGAGCAGAACACTTGGTCACCGCTGTGACGGGAGAACAGCGGCATATTTGTGTGACGGGAGCACAGCATATACTTGTGTGACAGGAGTACAGCGGTATACTTGTGTGACGGGAGAACAGCGAGGCATTTTGTGGACTGCTGTGACAGGAGAACACCTGGCATACTTGTGTGATGGGGTACAAAGTGGCATACTTTTGTGTGACGGGAGAACAGGGGCATACCCAGTGACGGGGGAGCCGAATCAGAGGCATATTTTGTGTGGACGGGAGAACAGCGGCATACTTGTGTGACGGAGTACAGCATTACTTGTGACTGCTGTGACGGGAGAACAGAGGTATATTTTGTGGACGGGAGCACAGGAATACTTGTGTGACTTCTGTGATGGAACAACAGCATACTCTAGAAAGAAGGAGAACAGGCAGTATTTTTTTGTGTGGCTGGGAGAACAGCAGGCATACCCCAGTGTGACGGTGAGCAACAGCAAAACTTTTGTGATGGGAGAACAGCGGTGTGACCAGTGTGACGGGAGAACAAAGATTATTGGGTTGCAGTGATCTGGAGCACAGCATTATTTGTGTGATGGGAGAACAGCCGGTATACATTTGTGCGGACATATGATACAGCGGCATACTTGTGATGGGAGAACAGCCGGTATATTCGGTGGATGGGGAGCGGCATACTTGTGTGACGGGAGCACAGCATTATTTGTGTGACTGCTGTGATGGGAGAACAGCGGCATACATTTGTGGCGGGAGAACAGGTGCATTACCGTGACTGACGGGGATGGGAAAACAGCGGCATACTTGTGTGACGGAGTACAGCGGCATAGTTGTGTGATGCGGAGACGGAGAAACAGAGCGGGCGGACCGGAACAGCGAGTAGCAAAACAGCTATACTTGTGCGGATGGTGACGGGAGTACAGTGGCATACTTGTGTGACGGGAGAACAGCGGTATACCTTGTAGTGGATGGGGAGAACAGCATTATTTGCATGACTGCTGTGACGGGAGAACAGAGTGCATTTGCGTGAGACACAGCATTACTTGTGTGACCGCGGTGATGGGAGAACAGCGGTATAGTTGTGTGAAGGAGAACAGCGGCAATACCCCAGGTGATGACAGGAGTGCAGCATTACTTCAGTGACTGCTGTGACAGGAGAACAGTGGTATAGCTGCTGTGATGGGAGAACAGTGGTATACTTGTGTGGACGGGAGTACAGCCGCATACTCTGTGCGGACTGTGTGACAGGAGAACAGCAGGTATACTTGTGCGACGGGAGAACAGTGGTATACCCCAGTGTGACGGGAGTGATCGTATTAGTGATCGCTGTGATGGAAGCCGCGATGCATGGAGAGCACAGCAACAGCATACTTGTGTGGACGGAGCACACAGTGACACCTGTGTGTGGAGAACAGCGCATATTGCATTGTGACTGGAGAACAGTGGCATACCGCGGTGCGATGTGACGGGAGTGGCAGCGGTATACTTGTGTGGACGGGAGTACAGCATTATACCTTGTTTGACAGGAGAACAGGGGTATACTCTGTGTGACGGGACAACAGCATATACTTGTGTGACTGGAGAACAAATACTGGTATCACCCGGAGAAAAGCGGCATTACTTGTGACGGGAGTACACACGAATATATTTTGTGTGACGGAGAACAGCATATACTTGTGTGGACGGGGAGAACAACAGAGGCATATTTGTGTGACGGGAGAACAGTGGTATACTTGTGTGCCGGGAGAACAGCTGCATATACTTCCAGTGACGGAGTACAGCGGCACTTGTTTTTGTGACGGGAGAACAGCGTATATTTGTGTGATGGGATTACACCGGTATACTTGTGTGACTGCTGAGCACAGAACATGGTCACTTGTGTGACGGGAGTACAGCATTATTTGTGTGACTCTTGACGGAGTAACAGCGGTATACTTTGTGATGACGGGAGTACAGCGGCATATTTGTGTGACGGGAGGACGGTAGCGTGCATACCTTGTGTGATGGGAGAACAGAAGAACAGTATACTTTGTGTGACGGAGTACACAGCATTACTCACAGTGACTGCTGTGACGGGAGAACAGCGGCATATTTTTGTGGTGACGGGAGAACAGCATTACTTGTGTGACTGGAGAACAGGAAGAACAAGTGATGTGCCGTGGACGGAGAACAAGGGTATACTTCTGTGACTGAGCACAGCATTTACAGCGTGACTCAGTGACGGGAGAACAGAGGTATATTTGTGTGACAGGAGCACAGCGTAATTTTGTGACGCAAGAACAGTATACTTGTGTGACGGGAGAAACAGCGGTATACCGCCGTGACGGAGAACAGCGGTATTTGTGCGGATGTGAGGAGAACAGTGGCATATTTTTGTGACGGGAGAACAGGTAACAGGGTAGTACTGCTGTGACAGGAGAACAGCGTATACTTGTGTGACGGGAGAACAGCGGTGAACTTTGTGACGGGAACAGCCGGTATAGTTGTGTGTGACGGGAGAGCAGCAGTATATTTTTGTGGACGGGAGAAAGCGGTAGCACAGTGGGGTGAGTATAGAACAGTGCATACTTGTGTGAGCACAGGTGTCATTAATTGTGTGACTGCTGTGAAGGAGAACAGCGCGGCATACTTGTGTGACGGAGAACAGCGGCATACTTGTGTGGACGGGACCAACAGCATTACGCATACTGGTGTGATGGGGAGAACAGCGGCATACTTGTGTGACGGAGCACAGCATTGGCATACACCTTGGAGCGACGGGAGAACACAAGAGGTGTGGACTGCTGTGACGGGAGAACAGAGGTATATCCCAGTGGCGGGAGAACAGCGGTACTTCAGGTGACGGAGAACAGCGGCATACCCTGCTGTGATGGGGAGAACAGTGGTAAAATGTGACCGGCAACAGCGGTATACTTGTGTGACGGAGAAACAGCATATTTTGTGTGACGGGGAGAACAGCGGCATACTTGTGTGACGGGGAGAACAGCGGCATACTTGTGTGACGGGAGCACAGCATTACTTGTGTGACCGCTGTGACGGGAGAACAGCGGCATACTTGTGTGATGGGAACAGCAGCATATTTGTGCGGACGGGAGACAGCGGCATTTGTGTGACGGGAGAACAGCGGCATATTTGTGTGGACGGGGCACAGCAACTTTTGTGACTTGTGTGACAGGAGAACAGCGGCATAATTTGTGTGACGGAGCACAGCATTTCCAGTGACGAAAGTACAGCACATTTGTGACTGCCGTGACCGGAGAACAGAGGCATATTTGTGTGACGGGAGTACAGCATTACTTTTGTGACGGACTGGACAGGAGAACAGCGGCATACCTTGTGTGACGGATAACAGATTGCGTGCACCGCTCGTGACGGGAGAACAGCGGTATACTTTTGGACGGGAGAATAAATGGTATTATGTCCGGACGGGAAAACAGCATTTCCAGTGTGTGAACTTGTGGAGGAGAACAGCGGCATACTTGTGTGGACGGGAATACAGCGGTATACTTGTGTGATGGGACCACAGCATTACTTTGTAACTGCTGTGACAGGAGAACAGCGGCATACTTGTGTGATGGGATAACAGCATGACACTTGTGTGACGGCTTTACAGCGGTACACAACATTGTTGATACAGCATTAGTGGTGACTGTGTGACGGGAACCTACGGTTACAGTGTGACTGGAGTGACAGGAGCACAGCTGCATCACTCCTGTGACGGGAGAACAGCGGCATTTGTGTGACTGGAGTACAGCATTAATTTGTGTGACTGCTGTGACGGGAGAACAGCGGTACACCCAGGTGATGGGAGAACAGCGGTACTCCAGTGACAGGAGTACAGCGGATACTTGTGTGGACGGAACAGCAGGATATAGTTGTGTGACAGGGAGAACAGCGGTATACTTGTGCGGACGGGAGAACAGCGGCATACCCAGTGACGGGAGTACGGAGAACAGAGGCATATTTGTTTTGGGGAGTACAGCAGTGACTGATGTGATGGGAGAACAGCGGCATAATTTGTGTGACAGGAAGCAACAGCAAATTTGTGTGCGACGGGAGAACAGCGGCATACTTGTGTGATGGGGCACACATTTGTGTTTGTATGACGGAGAACAGCGGCATACCTTGTGTGGACCTGGAGTACAGCATTAGCGTGCGACGGAGTACTGGTGTGACGGAGGGGAGCACATTTGCATGGCGGAGAACGTGAGCACTTTGGTATAATTTGTGCGTGACGGAGAACAGCGGTATACTTGTGTGACAGGAGAACAACGGCATATTTGTGTGACTGGAGTGGGGTGTACAGCGACATACCCTGTGTGACGGAGACAGCATTAACAGGAGAGAACATTTGGACCGCGGGGAGTACAGCATTACTTGTGTGACTGGGAGAACAGTGGCATACTTGTGTGATGGGAGAACAGAACAGCGGCATAGGACTGCTGTGACGGAGAACAGCAGCGGTGCGGTTGTGTGACGGAGAACAGCGGCATACTTGTGTGACGGAGAAACAGGCATATCCTGTGTGACTGCTGTGACAGAGTGTGTATTTGTGTGACGGGAGAACAGCATTACTTGATCTGAGAACAGTGAGAACACAGGTATGACATGCTTTTGTGGGGAGTGCACAGCGGCATACTCTGTGTGACGGGAGAACATTTGGCACATTTGTGACGGAAGAACAGCGGTATACCTTGTGTGACGGAGAACAGCGGTATAGTTGTGTGACGGAGAACAGCGGTATACTTCAGGATGGGAGCACAGCATTACTTGTGTGACGCTGTGACGGGAGAACAGAGGCATATTTGGTGTGACGGGAGTACAGCATATTTGTGTGGACGGAGACAGTGGCATACTTGAGGTGACGGCATAGCGGCATATTTTGTGTGACGGGAGAACAGCGGTATAATTTGTGTGACGGGAGAACAGCGGCACGTTTGTGCGACGGGAGAACAGCATTAATTTGGGTGACGGAGCTGTGACGGGGATTTTGCAGCATACCCCAGGGTGAACAGTACAGCATTTACCTATGTGACTGCTCCGCACCGGAGAACAGAGGCATACTTGTGTGGGAGAACAGGGCATAGTTGTGTGAACAGAGCAGCAGCATTACTTGTGTGACGGAGAACAGCGGCATAATTTGTGTGACTGGATTATAAGACACTTTGCGTCACTTGCTGTGACGGGAGGAACAGCCGTATACCTTGTGTGACGGGGAGCACAGCGGCATACCTTTTGTGTGGGAGAACAGCTGGCAACGTGTGTGACGGAGTACAGCATAAACAGAGGTGACCGTGTGACAGGAGAACAGCTGGCATACTTGTGTGATGGGAGCACAGTGGCATACCTGTGTGACGGGGAGCACAGCATTAGTTTTGTGTGATCGAGAAACAGCGGCATAATTGTGTGACGGTGAATACAGAGGTGATCCGCAGTACTTTGGCATAGCCAAAGTGACGGGAGCACAGCGGCATATTTGTGGGTGATGGGAGCAAACAGCGGCATTTGTGTGACTGCTGTGACGGGAGAACAGCGGCATATAATTTGTGCGACAGGAGTGCAACAGCATTACTTGTGTGACTGCTGTGACGGGGAGAACAGCAGCATACCTTTGTGACGGGAGAACAGAGGGTACATTTGTGTGATGTGAGAACAGCGGCCATAATTTGTGTGACGGGAGAACAGCGGTATACTTTGTGTGACGGAGCAGCAATGGTATACCAGGTGACTGAGGACAGCGGGACATTTGTGTGGACTGCTGTGACGGGAGAACAGAGGTATATTTGTGTGGCGGAGACAGCATTAGCCGTGTGACTGCTGTGATGGGAGAACAGAGGCATATTTTGTGTGATGGGAGTACAGCATTATTTGTATAACGGGAGATGGGAGTACACAGCGGCATACCTGTGTAACGGAGAAATAAAGACATAATTCACTGCTGTGACGGGAGAACAGCGGTATATTTGTGTGACGGGAGAACAGCGGCATATTGACGTGTGACGGGGAGTACAGCATTTGTTTGTTTGGGGAGTACAGCATTATGCATGACTGCTGTGATGGGAGAACAGCGGTATATTTGTGTGATGGGAGTACAGTGATTGTGCAAACGGACAGCGGTACCTACTTGACGGAGAACAGAGGTAAAATTTGCAGTGACGGGAGAACAGCGGCATATTTGTGCGGATGGGAGTGACGGAGCACATTTGTGTCACAGCTGTGACGGAGAACAGTGGTATACTGGCAGGTGACGGAAGAATAGCGTATATTACTTGTGTGACTGGAGTGATGGGGACAGAACAGAGTGCGTGGAGAACAGCGGCATATTCTTGTGTGACAGGAGCGCAACGGCATAACTTGTGTGGACGGGAGAGCAGCGGTATATTTGGTGACGGGAGAACAGAACAGATATAATTGTACAGGTGAACATTTAGGGGACTGATGATGGCGAGAACAGCAGTATATTTGTGTGACGGAGAACAGCCGGCATACTGCTGCGGACGGAGAACAGAGGCATATTTTGTGGACGGGGAACAGCATTACTTCGGTGACGGGAGAACAGCGGAAATAATCCCAGTGACTGGGCGCATAGAGGCAGGTCAATTTTGTGTGATGGGAGCATAGCATACCCCTTGTATGACGGGAGTACAGCGTATACTCTAAGTGACGAGGACAGCAGCAGCTTTGCGTGACCGGAGTGACAGGAGAACAGCGGTATAATTTGTGCGGACGGGAGAACAGCGGCATACGGGAGTACGCATTTTTGGAGAACAGCATTACTTGTGGTGGATTGTGCGGACGGGACAACAGCAACGGTGCGGACTGGTGTGACGGAGCACAGAGGCATAATTTGTGTGACGGAGCACAGCGGTATACTTGTGTGATGACGGAGAACAGTGGCATTACTTTGTGACGGGAGCACAGCGGCATATTGTGTGTGACGGAGAACAGCATTACAGTTTGGCTGGGCGAGAACAGCGGTATACTTTGTGTGACGGAGTACAGCATTAATTTGTGTGCTGTGCGACACGGAGAACAGCCGGCATATGGTGACTTAAGAATACAGCATTACTTGTGTGACTTGCTGTGACGGAAGAACATTTAGGCATATTTGTGTGACGGGAGAACAGCGGCATAGTTGTGTGATGGGGAGTACAGCATATACTTGTGTGACGGGGAGAACAGCGGCATTTGTGTGATGGGACCGCACAGCATTACTTTTGTGACTGCTGTGACAGGAGAACAGCGGTATACTTGTGTGATGGGAGAACAGTGGCATACCTTGTGTGACGGGGAGTAGCATCATTTGTGTGACTGCTGTGACGGGAGAACAGAGGCATATTTGTGTGACGGAGAACAGCGGCATACTTGTGTGATGGGAGAACAGTGGCATACCTTGTGTGACGGGAGTACAGGTATTACTTGTGTGACAGGAGAACAAATTACATATTTGTGTGACTGTGACAGGAGAACAGTGGTATACTTGTGTGACGATGGGAGCACAGCCGCAAATACTCTTGTGACGGGAGCACAGCCGTATAATCCGATGGGGACTTGAGGTATATTCTTGGTGTGATGGGAGAACAGCATCACAGTGGTACCTGGTGCGGAGCGGAAGCACACTTGTGTGACTTGTGCGGACGGGAGAACAGCCGGCATGCTCTTGTGTGGCGGGAGAACAACGGTATACTTGTGCGACGGGAAGCACATTATTTGCGTGACTGTGTGACGGGAGAACAGAGGTGCATTTGTGACGGACAGGACAGCATTACTTGTGTGACTGAGTGACGGCAGAACATCCCGGTATACTCTTTGCATCCAGGATGGGAGAACAGGCATAATTGTGTGACGGAGCACAGCATTATTTGTGTGACTGCTGCGACAGGAGAACAGTGGTATATTTGTGTGATGGGAGAACAGCGGCATACTTTGTGTGAATGAGTACAGCGGGCATATATTTTTGTGACAGGAGAACAGGTGGTATATCTGTGTGACGGAGAACAGGATTACTTTGTGTGAACGGAGAACGGGAGACACTGTGGGACCTTGTGTGATGGAGAACAGCATTACCAGTGTGACGTGACACAGCACATACCCTGTGTGATGGGGAGCAGTGTCGCAGACTTGTGTGACAGGGGCACAGCCAATATTTGTGAGACAGCATTAATTGTGTACCTGTGCATGAAGAACAGCGGCATACTTGTGTGACTGGAGAGTACAGCATGATGACTGCTGCTGCGTGATGGGAGAACAGCAGTATACCTGTGTGACGGGAGAACAGTGGCATTTGTGTGACTGGCGACGAAGAACATTTGTGCATCCGCTGTGACGGGAGAACAGCGGCATAGTTGTGTGGATGGGGAGCACAGTGGTGTGACTGGCTGTGACGGGAGAACAGAGGCATACCTGTGTGACAGGAGAACAGGTGCACCTTGTTTGTGTGACGGAGAACAGCGGCATATACCGGTGGACGGGGAGCACAGCATTACTTTGTCCCCTGACAGGACGGAGAACGCAGTGCATACCTTTGTGTGACGAGAACAGCAGCGGTATATTTGTGTGACGGGAGAACCAATTTGTGTGCTGGGAGAACAGCGGCATAATTTGTGTGACGGGAAGTATAGCATTACTTGTGCGATGGGAGTGACGGGAGAATAGGGATACCCCATGACGGGAGAATTTGAGCATAATTTGAGGACGGGAGAACAGCGGTATACTTGTGTGATGGGAGAACAGGGTATAATTTGTGTGACGGAGCACAGCCGCACTTGTGTGACGGAGGAGAACAGCGCATACATTGGCGTGATTGGGAGTACAGCAGCATATTTGTGTGGATGGAGAACAGCTGCATATTGTGTGACGGGAGTACAATGGCATTACTTGTGTGGCTGGGAAACAGTTTTATACCTTGTGCTGCTGGGAGAACAGCGGCATTTTTCCAGGACGGAGAACAGCCGCATACCTGTGTGACGGGAGTACAGCTAACATTTGTGATAAAACGGGGAGAACAGCAGCATACTTCATGGATGGGAGCACAGGATTACCTGGTGTCACTGCCGTGACGGGAGAACAGCTGCATACTTGGTGTGACCCGGAGAAAACAGCGGCATACCTGCCGTGACGGAGAAACGCACGCTTTGTGACTGCTGTGACGGAGAAAAGTGCATATACTTGTGACAGGAGAAACAGCGGGTATACTTGTGTGACAGGAGCAGAGCATTACTCTTTGCGGACTGCCGGTGACGGAGAACAGAGGCATATTTGGTGACGGGAGTACAGCATTACTTGTGTGAATGACTTGGGATGGGGAGAACAGCCGCATACCCCCAGGGTGACGGAGCACAGCATTACTTGTGTGACCGCTGTGACAGGAGAACAGCCGGCATATTTTGTGTGATGTGAGTACAGCGTTAGGTTGTTGTGACAGGAAGTACAGCAGCATAATTTGTGACGGGAGAACAGCCGCACATTTGTGTGACGGGAGAACAGCGGGCATACTTGGTGACGGGATAACAAGTGGCATACCTGTGCGGATGGGAGAACAGCGGCATACTTGTGTGATGGGAGAACAGCGGCAAAAATTTTGTGTGAAGGAGTACAGCAGCATACCTGTGGACAGGTGACGGGAGAACAGTGGCACACCTGTGTGACGGAGCACAAAGCATTACTTGTGTGACTGGAGAACGGGAGAGCAGAGGTATTATTTCAGTGACGGAGAACAGCGGTATACTGGTGTGACGGGAGTACAGCATTACTTGTGTGACCGCTGTGACGGGAGAACAGCAGCATAATTTGTGTGATGGGGAGCACAGGATTACTTGTGACTGCTGTGACGGAGAACAGCGGTTATTTGTGTGACCGGAGTACAAAGCATTACTTGTGTCACTGGTGAGTGACACAGCAGTATACTTGTGTGATGGGAGAACAGAGCATTATTTTGTGATGGGAGTACACGTTATACATTTGTGTGGAGAGGGAGGCAGAGGTGTGTCACTGCTGTGACGGGAGAACAGCGGCATAATTGTGTGTGACCAGCCGCAGGTACAGCAGTGACGGGAGAACAGCGGCATAACTTGTGTGACGGAGAACAGCCGGCATAATTTGTGTGACGGGGGGAGCACAGCATTATTTTGTGTGACTGGGACGGAGAACAGAGGTACATTTTGTGTGACGGAGAACAGCATTATCGTGTGTGACTGGAGAACAGCGGCATACCTTGTGTGACGGGAGTACAAAGCATTTGTGACCGCTGTGACGGAGAACATGGCATACTTGTGTGTGCACAGTGGTATACTTGTGGACGGGAGAACAGCGGTATACCGTGTGACAGGAGTATATTTTGCATGACTTGTGATGGGAGAACAGCGGTATACTTGTGATGGAAAAGAAGCATTACCTTTTGTGACTGCTGTGACGGAGAACAGCGGTATACTTGTGTGACGGACTACAGCATTACCTGCTGTGACGGGAGAACAGCGGTATACCTTGTCCGATACAGAAGCATAGACTGTCAGGACGGGATGGGAACAGCGGGCATATCCGTGTGACGGGGAGAACAGCGGCATACCTTGTGTGACTGAGTATACAGCATTACTTGTGTGACTGCTGTGATGGGAGAACAGCCATATATTTGTGTGACGGAGTACAGCATTGTGTGACTGCTGTGACGGGGAGAACAGCGGCATACTTGTGTGACGGGAGAACAGCGGCATACTTGTCTGCTGTGAGAAGTTCAGCAGCATACTTGTTTGATGGGAGTACAGCTGTATACTTGTGTGACGGAGTACAAATGCATACTTGTGTGGCGGGAGAACAGTGTGTGATACTTGTGTGACGGAGAACAGATTTATACTTGTCTGACGGGGAGTACAGCATACTTGTGTGACGGGAGAACAGCGACTTGTGTGAAGGAGAACAGCTGCATAATGCAGTGACTTTGACGGGGAGTACATTTGCATACTTGTGTGACAGGAGAACAGCCGGGCATATTTTGTGTGACGGGTGAACAGTGGCATAATTTGTGGTGACGGAGCAGCGGCATAATTTGTGTGACAGGAGAACAGGTGTACATTTGTGACTGCTGTGACGGGAGAACAGAGGTATATTTGTGTGGACGGAGAACAGCATTACTTTGTGACTGCTGTGATGGGAGAACAGCGCATACTTGTGTGACGGAGTGACAGCATTAATTGTGCGGACGGGAGAACGGCATACCTGTGTGACGGAGAACAGCGTATTTGTGTCACTGTGTGACGGGAGAACAGCAGTACGGTTCGTGTGACGGGAGAAACAGCGGTATACTTGTGTGAGTACAGCATTACTTGACACTCCTGAGATGGGAGAACAGCTGGGATTGGTCAACAGAAGGCAACTTTGTGTGACGGGAGTACAGCATTATATTTGTGTGACGGGAGAACAGAGGCATTTGTGTGACGGGAGAACAGCATAATTTTTGGCGGAGTGACAACGGTAAATTTTGTGACGGGAGAACAGTATATGGGAGAACAGCATTATTTGTAGTGACGGGAAACAACCGTCACATTTGTGCGGATGGGAGAACAGAGCATATTGCCATGATTACTTGTGTGACAGGAGAACAGAAGGCATACTTGTGTGATGGGAGTACAGCATTACCTTGTGAGGACAGACGGAGAACAGCGGTATATTTGTGTGACAGAGAACAGGTGTATAACTTTGTGACGGGAGAACAAAATGGTATACCCCAGTGACGGGAGTACAGCATTATTTGTGTGACTGCTGTGATGGGAGAACAGAGGCATATTTGTGTGACGGAGTAAAGCAGCATTAAATTTGTGCTGGATGGGAGCAACAGCGGGTATACTCAGGTGGACGGGAGTACAGCATGCCCTTGCCGCCAGTGACGGGAGAACAGCGGATATTTGTGCGTGACGGGAGAACAGTGGCAATACATTGCAGACGGAGTACAGCCGCATACTTGTGTGACAGGGAGTACAGCATTATTTGTGGCTGAGATAGGAGAAGAGGCATACCTGATGTGATGAGCACAGCATTAGTTAGCAGAGTGCTGTGATGGGGAGAACAGCGGCAAAAATTGGTGCGACGGGAGCACAGCATTATTGGGTGGTGCGATGGGAGAACAGCGGGCATACTTGGTGACGGGAGCACAGCGGCATACTGGTGTGATGCCGGAGTTCAGCGGCATATTTGTTTGATGGGAGAACAGCGGCATACTCTGCAACAGGAGTACAGATGCATACTTTGTATGACGGGAGCACAGCATTACTTTTGTGACTGTTGTGACGGAGAACAGCGGCATACCTGTGGTGATGGGAGTACAGATTAAAAAAAATGTGACTGCTGTGACGGGAGAACAGACCGCTGTGATGGGAGAACAGCAATCATTTTGTGACGGAGAACAGCCGCATGTTTCTGTGTGACGGAGAAACAGCGGTATACTTCTGTGACGGGAGAACAGCGGCATACTTGTGGTGACCTGAAGTGACGGAGTACAGCATTACTTGTGTGACGGGAGAACAGCGGTATATTTGTGTGACGGAGAACAGCATTACCATGTGACTGCTGTGACGGGAGAACAGCCGCATACCCTGTGTGACGGGATTACAGCCGGGCACATTTATGTAACGGGAGTACAGCAGCATTGTGTGCAGTGGACGGAGAACAGCCGCATAACGGGACGGGAATAGAGCATATACTAGTGTGATGGAACAGCGGTAAATTTGTGTGACAGGATACAGCATTATTTGTGTGGGACCGTTTGTGACGGAGAACAGAGGTATATTTGTGTGACGGGAGCACAGCATTACTTGTGTGACGGGAGAACAGCCGTGTATACTTGGTGATGGAGAACAGCATTACTTGTGTGACTGCTGTGATGGGAGAACAGCGGCATACCTGTGTGACTAGAGCACAGATTGGTTTTGTGTGACTGCTGTGATGGGGAGAAGACAGGCATATTTGTGTGACGGGAGAAACAGCATACTTGTGACGGAGAACAGCGCATACTTTGTGTGACGCAGCAGCGGCATACTTGCTGTGACGGAGAACAGCATTATTTGTAACTGCCTGTGATGGGGAGAACAGCGGTATACCTGTGCGGACGGGAGAACAGCGGTACATTTGTGTGATGGGAGTACAGCGGCATACTTGTGTGACGGGAGAACAGCGGCAGCCAGTGACGGGAGTACAGCGTTACTGAGCACGGGAGACAGCATAATTTGTGTGACGGAGAACAGCAGTGTACTTGTATGGTGGGACGGAGAACAGCTTATACTTTAGTGACGGAGCACAGCCGTGCGATATCCCAGTGATGGGAGCACAGCGGCATATTTGTGTGACGGGAGAAGCAGTTTTGTGTTTTGTGCAGATGGGAGAATGGCTCAGCATTCCTGTGTGACGGGAAGAAAACCCCGTATACCGCTGTGACGGGAGAACAGGGCATACTTGTGCGACTGGGGAGCACTACCGCGGTGACCGCTGTGATGAGGGAACAGCGGTATACTTGTGTGACGGGAGACAGCAAACAGCCGGCACGGGACTTGTGACATTTGGAGAACAGGAGGTAATTTCCTAGGTGTGACGGAGGACACAGCATATACGACTTGGACACAGCCGTGACGGAGAACAGAGGTATATTTGTGTGACGGAGCACAGTGGCATACTTGTTGCGGGGAGTACAGCGGCATAACCTTGTGTTCTGGAGTACGTTACACCAGCGTCCGCCGTGACGGGAGAACAGAGCTGTATACTTGTGTGGACGAGAGTACAGCATGACTTGTGTGATTTGCTGTGCCAGGAGAACAGCGGCATACTTTGTGTGACTGGATAACAGTGGCATATTTGTGTGACGGAGAACAGCCGCATACACAGTGTTGACAGGAGCACACATTGGCTTGTGACTGCTGTGACGGAGAACAGTACGGGTATACTTGTGTGATGGGAGTCAGCAGGCATACTTGTGTGATGGGGAGAACAGTGGCATATTTGTGTGACGGGATTACAGCATTACTTGTGTGACTGCTGTGACGGGAGAACAGCCGGTATACCTGTGTGACGGGAGCACAGCATTAATTGTCGTGACGGAGAACAGCGGCATACTTGTGTGACTGGAGAACACAGCATGACTTGGTCACCGCTGTGACGGAGAACAGCGGTATACTGCTGTGACGGAGGGAACACAGGCATACTTGTGTGATGGGAGAGAACAGCGGTATACTTGTGTGACGGGAGTACAGCATTACTTGTCATACCGCTAAAAAAGACGGAGTACAGCTGTATATTTGTGACGGACTGAGCACAGCATTATGTGTAACCGCTGTGACGGGAGCACAGCGGTAAAATTTTGTGGATGGGAGTACAGCGGTATACTTGTGTGACGGAGTACAGCGGTATATTTGTGTGACGGAGAACAGGTATACCCAGTGACGGAGAGAACAGCTGCATACTTGTGTGGACGGAGAATAGCATTACCGGTCCAGTGACTGCTGTGCGGGAGAAAGAGGCATGCATTTGTGTGACGGAGAACAGCATTACTTGTGTGAGGTGGAGAACAGCCGTATACTTGTGTGACGGGAGCACAGCATATTTGTGCGGACCGGAGAAATACATTACTTGTGTGACTGCTGTGACGGGAGAACAGAGGCATATTTGTGTGACGGAGTGCAGCAGCACAAAAGTACATTTGGACGGAGAACGAAATACTTGTGTGGACGGGAGAACAGAGGCATATTTTTGTGTGACGGGATTACAGCATTACTTGTGTGACAGGAGAAACAGTGGCATAATTTGTGTGATGAGAACAGCAGGCATACTCCCAGTGACTGGGCAAAACAGCCGCATAGAATTTTGTGTGACGGGAGAACAGCAATTTTGACAGCATACTTGTAATTTTGTGACGGGAGAACAGCGGCATACTTAAGTGACGGAGACAGCATTATTTTGTGACTGCTGTGACAGGAGAACATGGCATACTTGTGTGATCGGGAGAACAGCCGCACATTTGTGATCAGGAGAGCAGCGGCATAGTTGTGTGATGGGAGAACAGAGCATTTGTGTCACTGTGGGGAGTACAATGGCATACTCTTGGGTGACGGAGAACAGCATTACTTTGTGTGACCGGTGACGGAGAACATCGAGGTATATCAGGTGATGGGAGCACAGCACATTTGTGTGACGGTGACTACAGCAGCATATACTTGTGTGATGAGCACAGTGGGCATAGTTGTGTGACGATGAGTACAGCATTACTTGTGTGGACATGAACAGCAGCATACCTGTGTGGTATGGAGAACAAAGCGACACTGTGTGACTGGCTGTGACGGAGAACAACCGTGATAACCTTCTTGATGGGAGAACAGCCATTATTTTGCCAGACGGAGTACAGCGTTAACTCCATGGATGTGGAGAACAGAGGTATATCGGTTGACGGAGTACAGCATAACCTGTGATGGGGAGAACAGCGGGCACACCTTGTGTGGACAGAGCACAGCTTCGTATTACTTGTGTGATGGGGAGAACAGTGGTATATTTGTGATGGGGAGAACAGCATACCCCAGTGTGACGGGAGCAACATTTGTGTGACTCAGGGTGTGACCGGAGAACAGAGGTATACTTGTGGTGACGGAGAACAGCGGATACTTTGTGCGATGTGACGGAGAACAGAGGTATATTTGTGTGACGGAGAACAGGGGCATACCCCAGGTGATCAGGAAAAACAGCATTATAATGGTGTGTGACCGCTGTGACATTAACGGTGTGTGATGCTGTGACGGAGAACAACGGCATATTTGTGTGCGTGACGGGATTACAGCGGCATAGTGGTGTGATGGGAGAACAGGATTATTTGTATGACAGCCGTGACGGAGAACAGCGGCATAATTTGTGTGATGGGAATACAGCATTACTTGTGTCAAGGACTGGAGCGGAAACGTATACTTGTGTGACTGCGGAGACAACATTATTTGTGGGGACTGCTGTGACAGGAGAACAGTGGTAGGAATTTTGTGACTGGAGAACAGAGGCATAATATGTGTGACGGGAGAAACAGGGGCATATTTGTGTGACGGACCGAACATCGGTATACACTTGTGTGACGGCAGGAGAACACAGCATACCGGTGTGATGGGGAGAACAGCATATACTTTGTGATGGATGGGGACAGCATTAATTTTGTGTGACCGCTGTGACGGGAGAACAGAGGCATAATTTGTGCGATGGGATTGCAAGCATTACTCACTGTGGTGGACGGAACACAGCCGCATACCCAGGTGAGTGTGATGGGAGCCGGTATACCTTGTGTGACGGGAGAAACAGGGGCATACCTTGTGTGAAGGAGAGCAGTGGCATTAGTGACGGGAGAACAGCGGTATTATTTGTGACAGGAGAACAGCAGGCATATCGGTGAATGACAAGTACAGCACATTTGTGGATGGGAGAACAGTGGTGATCCCCAGGATGGGGAGAACAGCATTACGCTGTGTGAGTACAACAGCATAGAAACCCGACGGAGAACACAGGCATACCTTGTGCGTGACTGCAACAGCGGCATATAGGTGACGGAGTGAACAGCATCTGCATACTGCTGTGACGGAGAACAGAGGTATGATTTGTGTGACGGAGAAACAGAGGCATAATTTGAGTGACGGAGAACAGCATTACTTGTGTCACTGCTGTGACGGGGAGAACAGCACACCCTGTGTGACGGGGAGAACAGCCGGCATACCCAGTGTGATGGGGAGAATAGCCGCATATGCGTGACTGCTGTGACGGGAGAACAGAGGCATATTTGTGGATCTGAAGAACAGAGGCACAGGGCATAGTTGTATAACGGAGAACAGCGGCATAATTTGCGTGATGGGGAGAACAGCGGCATACTCCGCTGTGTGTGGAGAACATGGATTGTGAACAGGAGTACAACGGCATATTTGTGTGACGGAGTACAGCATTATTTGTGCGGAGACTGCTGTACACGGACGGAGAACAGAGGGGATTTGTGTGACGGTATACGGCATACTTGTGGGATGGGAGTACAGCCGCATACTTTGTGACAGACGGAGAACAGCCGCATATTTGTGTGACAGTGAAACAGCGGCATACCTTTTGCGCCGTGACAGGAGTTACAGTGGCATGACTTGTGTGACGGAGAAACAGCGGCATACCAGTAGACGGGGAGTACAGACCGTATATTGTGTGACTGCTGTGATGGGGAGAACAGGCGCATACTTGTATGACGGGAGAACAGCGGCACATTTGCATGACGGAGTACAGCATTATTTGCATGATTTGTGTGATGGGAGAACAGCCGCATACTTGTGTGACGGAGTACAGCTGCATAATTGTGTGACGGGGAGAACAGTGGCATCTGTGCGGACCGCCGTGACGGCAGAACAGTGGCATATTTGTCTGACGGAGTACAGCGTATATTTGTGCGACGGGAGAAACAGGGTGCCCTGTGTGATTGAAGTACAGCATACTTGTGTGACAGAGGAGTGCACGGCATTTGTGATGGGGAGTACAGCGGCATTATGTGTGTGTGACGGGAAAACAGCCGCATACCCCAGTGACGGAGTACAGGCATACTTTTGTGGATGGGGAGAACAGCCGCATAAATTTGAAAAGTGACGGGAGCACAGTTTCACTTGTGTGGACGGAGCACAGAGGCATACCGGTGTGACTGGAGAACAGCAATATTTTGTGACGGGGAGAACCGCCGCGGACGGGAGAACAGCCTGGCATCGCCCGCCGTGATCTGAGAACAGCATTACTTTGTGCGTGACAGCTTACTACCTGTGTGACGGGAGAACAGAGGCATACCTTTGTGTGACGGGAGCACAGCGTTACCTTGTGTGACGGAGCACAGCCGCATACCTGTGTGATTTGAGAACAGCGGCATAATTTGTGTGATGAAGAACAGCCGGCATACTTCACCAGATCCGAACAGGAGCACAAAAGATTACTTGTGTGACGTGACGGAGTTAACAGCGGCATATCCTGTGTGACGGGAGAACAGCATTACTTGTGTGACCGCTGTGATGGGGAGAAACATGGGGCATTAGGTGTGACGGGAGAACAGCATAAATTTTGTGATGGGAGCCGCGTATACTTTGTGTGACGGAGAACAGCAGCATACTTAAATGGACGGAGGCAAAGGTATACTTGTGTGATAACTGCGACAAGACACATGACTGCTGTGTGAGGAGAAGAGAGGCATATTTGGTGACCGGGGAAAACAGCATTACTCCACTTGCGACAGGAGAACAGCCGCTTGCAGTGACGGGAGAAACATGTTATACTTGTGTGACGGGGAGAATGCAGACGCATAATACCGTGTATGACGGAGGCATACTCTGTGTGATCGGACACAGCAGTACAAACCAGCGAGACCGGCGGCATACCAGAGGTGACAGAATGGTACAGCAGTATACTGCTGTGATGAGGAGAACAGCGGCACATTTTTTGTGACGGGAGAACATACGGCATTACTTGTGCGGATGGGAGAACAGCGGTATACTCTGTGTGACTGGGAGTACAGCCGCAGAACAGCAATTTGTGTGTGACTGGAGAAAAAGCTTTACTTTGTGTGACGACGGTAGAGAACAGCGCATACTACCCAGGTGACCGGGAGTACAGCGGTATGCATAATTTTGGTGTGACCGAGCAACAGCGGCATACCTGTGACGGGAGAACACCGGCATATTTGTGTGATGGGAAAAACAGCGCATACCCCCAGTGACGGAAGAACAGAGGCACATTTGTGTGACTGGGAGAATACCGTTATACTTGTGTGACGGGGAGCTAAAGCAGCATACTTGTGTGACCGGAGAACAGCAGAACTGAATACTTGTGTGTGACAGGAGAACAATAATTTGTCTGATCTGGAGAACAGCTGCCATCACTTGTGTGACTGCTGTGACGGAGAACAGCAGCGGTACTTGGTGACTTGACATTTTGTGTGACAGCAGTATAGAGCAGGAGACAGTTGTATATTTGCAGACGGGAGAAACAGCGGCTATATTTGTGTGACTGAGGACAAACAGCCGCATACCTGCTGTGACGGGGAGAACAGAGGCATATTTGTGCGACGGGAGAACAGCATTGCTGTGATGGGAGAACAGCAGCATACCCCAGGTGATGGGAGTACAGCAATACTCTTGTGACTGCTGTGATGGGAGAACAGAGCATAATTGGTGTGACGGAGCACAGCATTACGGTGTGACGGAGACTGGCATCAATTGTGTGACTGATGAGTACAGCCGCATATTTGAGCGACGGGAAACAGCCGCATAAAACACTGCTGTGACGGAGAACAGCTGCATAATTTTGTGAACGGAGCACAGCCGTATATTTGTGACGGGAGTACAACAGCAGCATACTTGTGTCATGCTGTGACGGGAGAGAATAGGTGACGGTGTGACCGCTGTGACGGAGCACAACGGTATACCTTGTGTGACGGAGAACAGCATATTTGGTGTGGGACGGAGCACAGCCGGCATACCTGGTGTGCGAGGAGTACAGCAGCATAATTTGTGTGACTGGGGAAATTATTGGTATAATCCCAGTGACGGAGTACGTTATCAATGTGACAGCTGTGATGGGGAGAACAGAGGTATACCTGTGTGACGGAGAACACTAGTATACGGCGGTGTGACGGGGAGAACAGCTGCATCTTTCGGTGACTGCTGTGACAGGAGAACAGCATATTTGTGTGACGGGAGAACGCGGTACATTTGTGTGACTGGAGACCGACGATTGGGAGAACAGAGGCAATATTTGTGTGATGGGATTACAACGGCAGGTTTGTGTGATGGGAGACAAAATTAATAATGACTGCATGACGGGAGAACAGCGGTATATATTTGTGGGACGGAGCACAGCATCATTTGTCACTGCTGTGATGGGGAGAAGAGCTGCATACCTGAGTGATGTGAACAGCGGCATACCTTGTGTGACGCCAGGGAGAACAGCGTATGCCCGCTGTGACTGGAGAAAGCAAGCTTTATACTTGTGTGACGGAGAACAGGATCCATGACTGCCGTGTGACGGGATTTAAAAAGGTGTTATACGAAGTGATGGAGTACAGCATCACTTCAGCGGACGGGTACAGCCGTAATTTGTGGTGACGGGAGAACAGCATTACTTATGTGACTGCTGTGATGGAGAACAGCCGCATACTTGTGTGACCAGCAGAACAGCATAATTAGGTCACTGCTGTGACGGGAGAACAGGTGTATAATTTGTGAGAACAGGAGCCGTTAAACTTGTGTGACAGGAGAACAGCTGCATACTTGTGTGACGGAGTACAGCATTAGTTGTTTTGACTCGTTCGTTGATGGGAGAACAGTGGCATAATTTGTGTGACGGGAGTACAGCATTATTTGAAAGACGGGGAGAACAGACTGGCTGTGACGGGAGAACAGCCGCATATTGTCTGGACGGAGAACCCAGCATTAGTTGTGTGACGGGGTGTACAGCGTATAGCTTTAAAACTGCCGGAGAACAGCGTGCATAATTTAAAAATAATTTTGCTGTGACGGGAGTACAGCGGCAAACTTTGTGTGACGGAGAAATTACGTGGGCTGGAGGCCCTGTCGTCTGCCCAGAACAGAGGCCGGGTTCGGTGGATGATGGAGAAACATGGTGGCATATCAGTGATGGACCACACAGCAAATACCTTGGAGGGTGAGTGGAGGTGACAGGAGAACATTTGTGCATACCTGCAGCAGACAGGAGTGCAACGGCATACGTGTGTGGACGGAGAACAGGGGCATATTTCGTGACGGAGAAAATCAAAGTACGGCATCTGGATCTCCACTAGCCAGACGGGAACAGCGTACGTTTGTGACACATTGATGGAGAACAACGGCATACCCAGGTGATGGGAGTCCAGCATACACTTTGTGTGAAGGGTGACGGAGAGAACAGGGTATATTTTGTGGATGGGGAGCACAGCACATTTGTGTGATGGGAGGAACAGCGGCATAATTGTGTGACAGAGCACAGCGGCAAACGTAGTGTGACGGAGAACAGCATTAATTTGTGAGGAACGGTCAACAGGTGCATACACTTGTGTAGACGGAGTAAGTTAGCATTACTTGTGTGAGGTGATGGAGTCGGAGAACAGCCCAAACGGGAGGAGAAAGGGCCCACAGTGAGTACAGGAGTCGGTGCTGTGATGGGGTGAGTCGGTATGTGTGGCGGGAGGCAAGCCATTTTTTGGTGTGCTCTGGGAGGCAAGCACCAAATTTGCGTGAGAGGGAGCACAGCATTGCTTTGCGTCACCGCTGTGATGGGGAGAACAGCAGCATATTTGTGTGACTTAAAACATTGGGGGGTGAGGGCAGGTCGGAAGAACAGTCCCATTTATCTGGTGAAGGGAGAATAGTGGTATATCTGTGTGTGATGGGAGTACAGCACACGCAGTGTGAGGGAGAACCCTGCATACTTTCCAGACAGGAACAGAAACAGCAGTATAGCTGCCCCTGGATTACAGCGGCATGCTGTGACGGAGGTTACAGGAGCCGTGCCACTCCTGACCCCACAACAGCGGTATAGTTGTAGAGCAGAGGAGAACAGCCACTGCCTTTCTGTGCCGGGAGTACAGCATTAGGAGCCGGTGTGATGGGAGAAGTATGGCATTAATTGTGTCACCGCTGTGACGTACAGCATTACTCTGTGTGCTGGAGCTGCCCCCAGCATGACGGGAGGCCTGGCCGTGACGGGAGCGGAGTACATTAAAAGTGACGGAGAACAGTGAGAGCTGTGACGGGAGAAAAGAGGCACACCGCCAGGGAGCAGTACAGCAGCATTCTTGCCTGGGAGAAACAGCAACAGCCTTCAGTGACGGGAAGCTGAGCAACTTGTGTGACGTGTGAGGGGAGAACAGAGGCATATTTGTGTGACGGAGTAGGGGGAGCATAGGGGAGCTGAGCTGCCTGTGCCAGGACTTTGCAGTGATCTTTATGGAGCGGGAGAAATCTGCATACTTGTGTGAGCGGAACGCAGGACATTTAGTGTGACCGCTGTGACGGGAGCAAACAGGAGCATGCCTTGTGAGCCCGGGCCTGCAGCATTACTACGGGTGACGGTGTACAGAAAGGGGAGACTGGGGACTGAGAACGTTGGTCCCCACTTGTGTGATGGGAGTCCAGGATTTTTGTGTGAGCCCCACAGGAGTGGGAGCGGCCGGCTTGGTAAGAAGGGGATTACAGCATTACTTCAGGTCTGCTGTGACGTGAGTACAGCGGCATACCCGTGTGACGGGAGTACAGCATTTCCAGCTGTGGGCCCACTGTGAAGGGAGAACAGCCCCATATGTGTGAGACGGAGTACAGCATTGGCTGCCCGCCAAACGGAGAACAGCGGATGTGGTGTGACGGAGTAACAGTGGCATACTTGGGTGATGGGAGTACAGCCCTGTGTGTATTTTGTGTTACAGGAGTACAGCATTACTTGTTGTCTGGTATAGACGCTGGAGAAGAGCCAAACTTGTGTGTTTTGAGTACAGCATTAGTTGTGTGGACTGCTGTGATGGGAGAACATCGGTATATTTGTGGTGACGGGTACAGGTCATTTGGGTGACTGCTGTGATGGAGAACAGTGGAATAATTAGGTGACGGGAGTACAGCACATTTGTGTGACTGCTGTGACGGAGTTCATACATACTTGTTTGATGGGAGCACAGCTGCATGGAGTAACAGGAGAGACAGATGTATAGTTAAATGACGGGAGTAGAGTATTACTTTTTGTATGTGTTGTGACGGTAGAACAGCGTATACCTTCAAGGTGACGGAAGCACAGCATTACTTGTGTGACTGCTGTGATGGAGTACAGCGGCAGAACCTGTGTCTGTTTTACAGCGGTATACTGGTGTGAAGGAAGAACAGAGGCATACCCGTATTGGAGTACAGCTTATCTGTGACAACCCGTGACGGGAGTTTGATATTTTTTGTGGACGGGGAGAACAGCATTACTTGTGTGACCGGAGCACAGCGGTATTGTGGTGAATGACGGAGTACAGCATATTTGTGTGACGCCAAATGGGAAGAACAGCGGCAGATTCTGTATGTTTGCGTGACGGTGCGTACAGCATTACTTGTAGTGACGGAGAACAGTGGTATACTTGTGTGATGGGAGAACAAAGGCGTACCTGGTGAGATGGGGAGAACAGCGTATACTTTTGACGGGAAGGGATTACAGCCGGCATGATTTGTGGGACGGGAGAAACAGCCGGTAACTGGGTGAGGACAGCAATCGTTATACATGCGGACGGGAGTACAGCGGCATATCGGTGTGACTTTTAGTGTTGTGCTGCATATATGTGTTTGACTGGGAAACCATCGGCATACAGGCGTGACTGCTGCGGACGGGAGAACAGAGGTATATTTGTGTGAAGAGGCGGGCCGCACATTTCTCAGGACGGGAGAACAGCGGCATAATTTAGGTGTTCGGAGAACAGCAGCATAATTTTGTGACGGGCAAAGCTGCATACCTGTGCGAGTGATACGCGGATAACAGCTGTGCGGATACAGCGGTATATTTGTGTGACTGGGAGTAGAGCTATACTTGTGTGATCGGAAACAGCGGTATAATTGGTGACAATGATGACAGTGCATATACTGTGATGGGGAGTACAGCGGAGCAATTTGAGTAACTGCAGGACGGAAGAACTTTGTCTGATGTATGATGGGAGAACAGGAGTACAGCGGTATTGTGTGACGGGGAGAAGAGCGGCATAATTTGTGATGGAGGCATTACTTGTGTGACTGCTGCAGACGGAGCAGAGAGGTATATTTTGCGACGGGAGAACGCGGCATAACGGTGCGGATCTGGTTATAAAAACGGCATACCGCTGTATAGGAGAACACGAAAGCAGATCGAGATGTACGTGACGGGGAGCACAAATATCATTTGCGTGACCGCTTTGACGGGAGAACAGGCCTTCATGCCGTGACGGGAATAGGCCGCATACCAGTGACGGAGAACAGCGGCATGTGTTTGCGTGACAGAGGAGAAATCATTGTGTATCGGCCGGACGGGAGTACAGCGGTATACTTGTGTGACGGAGAAACAGCGGATACTTGTGAAGGACGGGAGAAATGGCATAAATGGTGTGACGGGAGAAAATCCGCATACCCTGTGGTGACAGGAGAGCGCACCTGTCTGACAGGGTGAACGTGACACGGTGTGACGGGAGTAACAGCCGCATACCTAAACAGTGACGATGAATAATGGCATAATTGCAGTGATGGGAGAACAGCGGATACTGTGTGACGGGGAACAGCGACATTTGATGTGACGGGAGAACAGCGGTAATTTGTGTGACTGCTGTGACGGGAGAATCTCGGCATACATCTGTGACGGGAGAACAGCGGTATATTTGTGACGAGCACAGTATCCTTGTGTGATGGGAGAACAGCCGGGCAGAGCCCTTTGAAAGCCGTGACGGGAAAACAGCGAAAACTTGTGTGACGATACAGCGGTATAAAAGGCGGATTGAGCGGACGGAGAACACTAGCAAATTTGATTTGTGACGGGAGAACAGCATTACCTTGTGTGACTGCTGAGACGGAGAAGAGGTAACTTGTGGGGATGGGTGACAGCGCACACCCCAGGATGGGAACCCAGGTATACATTGGTGATGGGAGAACAGCCGGTATACTTTGTGTGACGGGATTACAGAGGCATACTTGTGTGACGGGAGTACACGGTATACTTGTATAACTGTGACGGAGAACAGCGGTATAATTTGGGTTTGAGTACAGCGTATACTTGTGGACGGAGAACAGCGGCATACTTGTGTGATGGGGAGTACAGCATTACTTGTGTGACGGGAGAAGCAGAACGGTATATTTGTGTGATGAGTACAGCGGTATAGTTGTGTGGTCCGGGAGTACAGCACGCATAATGTGTGACGGGAGGACGGAGAAGAGAGAGGTATACTTTTGTGACGGAGTACAGCATTAATTTTGTGTGCGGACGGAGAACAGGGGTAAACTCAGGTGCATGACGGGGAGCACAGGATAAACTTCTGGTGTGATGGACGGAAACAAAAAATATATTTGTATGATGGGAGAAACAGCATTTACCAGGACCGCTGTGACGGAGTACAAGCGAATACTTGTGTGGACGGAGAACAGAGGTATAGTTGCAGGAGCAGACACTTGGACGGAACAGCGGTTTGTGTGAGACGGAGAACAGCGGTGTGGTCAACCTGGTGTGACGGAGTACAGCGGCATAATTTGATGATGAGAACGAAAGTGGCATACTCCCCAGTGACAGGAGCACAGCAGTATACTTGTTTTGTGATGACAGAGGTATACTCTGAGGTAACTGCTGTGAAACGGGAGAAGAGCGGCATTCTTGTGTGGACGGGAGCAAAGCGGTATACTTGTGTGATGGATGGGAGAACAGGTACACTCAGGTGAACGGAGTACAACAGTATACTTTTGTGACGGGAGAACAGCGGTATACTTGTGCGGACGGGAGAGCAGCGGTATACTTCCCAGATGACTCAGCGGTGGACGTGACAGAACAGCATACTTGTGTGGCGGGAGAAAATCAATTCATGAAGGGGGTGGACAGTCCGTTCAGTATACTCCAGTGATGGACAGGATTGTTTGTGTGACCCCTGATGACGGGAAAAGCGGTATATTTTGTATGACGGGAGCACAGCATTATTTATTGGACGGAAGAAGGCTGCTTGTCTGACGGAGAACAGCGGTATAATTTGTGTGACGGAGAAAAGCGGTGCATACTTTGTGGATTGGGAGAACAGCCGTATATTGTGTGACGGGAGAACAGCGGCATACTGTACGCTGACGGGAGAACAGCGGTATACTCTGTGTGACGGGAGAACAACTGCATAGTTGTGTGACGGGGAGAACAGGGGTATACTTGTGTGAAGGGAGAAACAGCGGCATATTTGTGACGGAGTACAGGAGAAGGCGGCTGACCGGAGAAAAGCAGCATATACTTGTGTGATGGGGAGTCCAGATTATATACTTAGTGTGACGTGTGAGTACAGCGGCATAATTTGTGTAACTGCTGTGACGGAGAACAGCAGTATCACTTTATGTGATGCGGTATATTCAGTGACGACAGCGGTATACTTGTGTGACGGGAGAACAGCGGTAATTTGCCCGTGACTTGAAGAACGACGGAAAATATTTGTGCTGATGGGATAAATATGGCATACTTATGTGACGGAGTACAGCCGCATACTCTGTGGAAAACAGCATTAATTGCAAAAGCTAATTGCGAGAGAACATTGGGATAATTGTGTGACGGGAGTACAGCGGTATACTTGTTGTCGGTTGCCCGCTGTGATGGGGAGAACAAGCGGCATATACTTGTGATTCGGAGTACAGCGGTATACTTGTGGACTGCTTTGATGGGAGAAACAGCGGTATAGTCTGTGTGACGAGCACAGCATCGGGGTGACTGGCTGTGACGGATGAACAGCCGCATAATTTTGTGAGGGGAGCACAGTCGCATACCAGATGACCGGAGTAGCCGGGAGTACCCAGGTGACATGAGAACTTGGATAATTTTTGGATCTGAGAACAGCATTACTTGTGCAACTGCTGAGATAGATGCGGGATTATTGTGGCGGACCCCAGGTGACGGAGACAGCATTAATTGTCCGACAGGAGAAACGGGGCATATCAGTGATGGGAGAAACAGCACAACCTTGTGTTGCTGTGATGGGAGAACAGCGGTATACCTTGTGTGACGGAGTACACAGCGGTGACTGTGTGACGGGAGAAAAGAGGTATATTTTTGTGACAGGAGTACAGCGTATACTTGTGTGACTTGGGGCACAACATTACGGTGTTTCACTGCTGTGGACGGAGAACAGCAGTACACTTGTGTGACTGGAGACTTGAGCAGAACGGTATACTTGTGTGACGGACATACGGGATACTTAGGTGAAGGTGTAGCACTAAACTTGTGTCACTGCTGTTACCGGAGAACAGCGGTACATTTGTGTGACGGAGTGCATCGGTATACCAGGTGACAGGAGGGAACAGAACATTATATTTATATGGACGGAAGAGAGGCATATTTGAAAGATCGGGAGGCCAGCATTACGGTGTGACTGCTGGGACGGAGAAAGAGGTATATTTTTTGTGGCGGGATAATTGTGTGACGGGGAGCAACAGCAGTATACTTGTGTGACGGGAGAAACGGTATACTTGTGGCACGGATAATTGTGACTGAGCACAGCCGGCATACCCAGGCATGACGGGAGAAACAGCCGCATACTTGTGTGGAGGTGGCAGGAGAACGGTATTCTTGAGACGGAGACCAGCCGCATAATTTGTGTGATGGAGTGCAGCATTATTTGCGGACTGCTGACGGGAGAAAAGCGCAGAATTTGGAGGACGGAGCACAGCCGTATGATGTGTGCAGGAGTAAACTTGTGTGACGGGTACCAAAAATTAGGACGGATTGTGTACAGGTATACCCAGTGACGGGAGCGCAGCAATACTAGTGTGGCGGGGTAGAACAGCATACATCTGTACGGTGACAGGGGTGTGACCGGAGAACGGCATCTATACCCTTGTGTGACGGGAAGTCCAGGATTATATTTGTGACTTGAATACAACAGCCGGGAAAACTTGTGTGATGGGAGAAACAGCATTACTTGTGTGACGGGGAGTAGAGCGGTATACTTGTGTGACGGGAGAACAGCGGTATACTTTTGTGAAGGAGAACCAGGGGCATAATGGTGTGAGATGAAGATTTTGGGAAAATGTGGACGGGAGACAGTATTACTAGTGTGACGGTAACAGTGGTATACATCTGTGACGGAGTACAGTACTTGTGTGATGGGAGCACAGGATATACTTGTGTGACTGCTTTGACGGGAGAACAGCGGTATAATTGCATGACGGGATTACAGCATTTACTTGTGTGACCGATGTGATGGGAGAAACGTCGATATTGTGAGGACGGGAACAATAAACCAGACGGATTTGGGTGACTGCTGTGACGGAGAACAGCAGCATACTTGCTTCAGTGACGGGAGAAAAGCATTTACTTGTGCTGTGACGGGAGAACAGTGGCATACCTGTGTGATGGGAGTACAGTGGTATTTGTGGTAACAGGAGCACAGAAGAGTGAATGCTCGTGACAGGAGTATTACTATGTGACTTTTGTGACGGAAGAAGAGCGGTATACATTGTGTGATGGGGTACAGCGACATACTTTGTGGACGGAGAACAGCGGGTAACCTTTGTGTGACGGAAAAGCATTGGGTATACTTGGGTGACTGAGTGACGGGAGCACAGCGGTACACTTTTTGTGAGGGGAGAACATGGTATATTTGTGTGTGAAGGGAGCACAGCGGTAAACCCAGGTGACGGAGTACAGCGGTATACGACGCGAGTACAGAGACATAGTGTGACTGTGTGACGGGAGAACAGTGGTATACTTGTGCGTGACGACGGGAGTAGAACGGTATACTTGTGTGACGGAGTACAAGGCGGTATTTTGTCTGGATGGAGAACAGCCGTATTTGTGTGATGGAGAAACAGCGGGTTAATTGTGTGATGGAGAAAAGAGGTGTTATTTTTTTGTGACGGAGTACAGCAAAATTGTGTGACGGAGAACAGCGGCACTTGTGTGACGGATAATTGCATAGCCGCACAGTCTGTGTGACGGGAGAACATTACCTTGTGTACTTGTGTATGGGAGAACAGCCGGTATATTGTGTGACGGAGAACAGCGAGAATCAGTGAAGAGAGTATAGTGGCTGACGTGAGTGCAGCTGTATACTTGTGTACGGGACCATAGTTTACCGGATGAACACTGCATAATCGAGTGACGGAGTACAGCGGGATAATTGTGTGACGGAGTACAAAGGGATAACCGTGTGGACGGGAGCATAGCGGTATACGTAACTGATGGCGGAAGCAGAGCGGTATACATCTGTGACGGGAGTACAGCGGTATACTTCAGTGACGGCAGTGCATCTATATACTTGTGTGACGGGAGAACAGCGGTATACGGTGTGACTTGAATACGACGGAAAATCCTGTGATGGAGCGGTATACATCTGTGACGGGAGTACAGCGGTATAGTTGTGTGACGAGAAAAGCGGGATATTTGTGACTGCTTACGGGAGTACAGCGGTATAGTTGTGTTACGGGACAGCATCGTTATACTTGTGTGACTGATGTAACGGGAGTAGAGTATTTACTTGTGTGAATTTTGGAGAAGTACAGCATATACTTGTATGATGGATAATTGTGTGACGGAGTACAGCGGTATACTTTGTGACTGATGTGAGTACAGCAGTATACTTGTGTGACTGGGAGAACAGAGCGGCATAATTGTGCGACGGGAGAACAGAGGTATAATGAGTGAGAACAGCGGTATACTTGAGTAGAGCAGAGGAACAGCATGTTTTGGTGACGGAAGTACGTGACGGAGAACAGCCGAGGTATACATCTGTGATTTGTGTGACTTCAGCAACGGCAGTACAGCGGTATACTTGGTGACGGAAAGCAGCGGATAATTGTGTGACGGGAGAACAGCGGTATACTTTGTGACTTGAGTACAGCATAATTGGAGTGACAGCAGTACTTGTGTGACGGGAGTACAGCGGTATACTTGTGTGACGGGACAGCATTACTTATGTGACTGTGTGATGGGAGAACAGCTTATACTTGTGTGACGGAAAGGATTACTTGTGTATACTGCTTTGATGGGAGAACGGTATTATTTATGACGGAAGACAGCAGTACACTTGTCTGATGGAGGCCAGGAGGGATATTTGAGGACGGAGTACCGCATTACGGGTTAATTGGGTGAACAGCGGATAATCAGTGATGGGGAGGCTAAAGCAGTATACTTGTGGACGGGAGTAGAGCGGTATATTTGGAAACGGGTGTACAGCGGTATAATTGTGTGACGGGAGAACGACGAGTGCAGTTGTATATGTTCGAGTGCAATGGTATACTTGTGTGACGGGAGACCAGCGAGCTAATTCGTGTGACGAGTATAGCGGCATAGTTTGACCGATGAACAGCGGGATGAGTGTGTGATTGGAGTACAGCGGGATAACTAAAGACGGGAGAACAGCGGTATACTTGTGTGACGGTATGACAGAGGTATATATGAGTGACGGAGTACAGCTACAATTTCAGTGTGACTGCTGTGAAGGAGTAAGAGCGTATGATTGTGTGACGGCTGTGCAGCGATAGACTTGACGGGAGTTACAGCATTAATTGTTGTGCTGTGACGGAAGAACAGCGGTATACTGGTGCGGATGTGGCGGAGCACAGCGGTATACATCTGTGATGGGGAGTACAGTATTGTGTGACGGGAGTACAGCGTTATACTTGTGTGACGGCACAGTATTAGTTGTGATCAGCGACGGGAGTACGCGATACCAGGTGACGGGATGAACAGCGGGATAATTTTGTGACGGGAGAACAGCGGTATACTTGTGTGACTGCTGTGACGGGAGAAGCGCGGTATGCTTGTGTGACGGGAGTACAGCATACTTGTGTGACTGATGTGACGGAAGTAGATGAGTATACATCTGTGACGGAGCACAGCGGCATAGACGGCAGTGACGGCATAATTTATATGAACAGTGTGCTGGGACGTGAGCATCGGTATACTGATGTGCCGGAGAAGAACGGCATTATTTTGTGACGGAGAACAGCGGTAACCTTGTGCAATGGGGCACAGCGTAACCAATTTGTGTGACCGGAGCATGACGGAAAACCTAGTGATGGGAAGTCCAGAGATATACTTGTGTGACTGAGGTTAAGTAGAGCATACCTTGACGGGTGAACAGCGGTATAGTATGACGGATGAACAACGGATAATTTTGTGACGGAGAAGATGGGCGGTGCTGACTTGTCCGACGGGGAGGCCGGGAAGGACAACTGGAGTGCAGGACGCTTGAACACAGCGGCTAACGAGTGGCGATAATCAGGCATTGGGGAGTACAGCGGTACCTTGGTGCGACGGGAGAACAGAGCTGCATACCCCAGTGCAACGGGATAACTGTGCGATGAGTAATAGCACGGAAGAAGAGCGGTCTTGTGTGGACGGGAGAACAGCGGGATAATTGAGGACAGGAAAAACAGGGATACTGTGACAACATTATAGCGGGATAATTTGTGACGGGAAACAGCGGAGAATCTCGGTGCGAAGAGAGCAACAGTGGCGGGACGGACGCATCAAAATACTTGTGCGGACGCGTTGACGGGAGACCAAATGGCATAGCCTGGACGGGAGAACTGCACAACTGAGCAGGCTATGCAGCGGTATAGCGGGGATTAACGAGAGACCATCGTTATACTGATGTGACGGGACAACCCGGTGCGATCGAGCAGTAGCGGTAAACCTGTGTAACGGGAGCACATGGGTATATTTGCCTGACTTCCGGCGACGGAAAACACAGATGGGACCTCGGTGAACGCGTGTGACTGATGTAACGGAGTAGACCTGCGATTGTGTGACGGAGAACAGCCGGCTACATTTGACGGGAGACCTGAACATACTGTGTAGCGGTTATGTGACGGTAGTACAGTGACACAGTGGCGGATACATCCGTGACGGGAGCACAGCGGGATAGGCTGCGTGAAGGGAGAAAAGGGATACTTGTCTGACCGTTTGACGGGAGAAACAGGAGAGAATTGCGTGAAGAGAGTATAGTGGCATTACGATGCAGCTGCGACCTGACGTGACGGGAGCAGAGCCGGCATGGCCCGGTGACGTGAGTATAGCGGGATAAGTTTGCGACGGCATAAACAGCGGCGATTAATCACAGGTGACGGAAAGAACAGCGGTATACTGTGTGACTGATGACGGAAGAAGAGCAGTATTACCCCAGTGGACGGGAGAAAAGCTGATAATTGTGCGGGGGGGGCCAGCGGGTACATGAGTGACGGGAGAATGGTGGGATGAGTAACCGCTGTGACGGAAGAAGAGTACGTTTGTGACGGAAGTAGAGCGGTATACATCTGTGACGGAAGTAGAGCGAAAAAATCTGTGAGCCCGTAGAAGAGCGATATATGTTTGACGGGAAAGCATCGGTATACTAAAGGGGAAAGGATTCTACGAGACCTCGATCAGAGATATACGTGTGACGGGAAAGCAACTCCAGGGATGCTTTGACGGGGAGCAGAATACTTGTGACGGAGAACGGGATAATTGTGTGAAGGCAGTGCAGCGGTATACAGTGGTTATGGGAAAGTGAAAGCGGTACAGCAGTAGTGACTGTGTGACTGATGACAGGAAGAGTGGCATATACTTGTGTGACGGGAAAAAAGCGGTATAATTGTGACCGTTATGACAGGGGAGCAGAACGGGTATACCCCATATGACGGAAGAAGGCGACATATTTGTGTGACGGGGAGCACAGCTTTTAATTGAGTGAGACGGGTATACATCGGTTAACGGAGAACGGATACTGTGTGAAGGCAGTACAGCGGTATACTTGTGTGACGGGAAAAGCGGTATATTTTTTTTTTTGACGGAACAGAGATATACGTGTGACGGGAGAACATCGGTATGACATGTGTGACTGCTTTGACGGGAGCAGAACATTTGTGTTTGGTGTGACGGGAGAACAGCGAGCCAATTGTGCAGACGGGAACATAGCCTGACCGACGAACAGCGGACTGTTTGACCGGGAGCAGAACGGACAACCGCGATATGACGGAACCAGGCGTGACGGTTGTGTGACGGGAGCAGCATGAGCGCAGAATTGTTTTGAGCCGTATACCACGACCGGGTTAATTGTGTGGCGGTATGATTGCGTGATCTGAGTACAGCATGACTTGTGTGACGGGAGTACAGCGGCATACCCGTGACGGAGCATAAAGGCAGGCATAAGTGTGCGACGTATGACAGAGGTATATGGAAGACGGAGTACAGTTGTATAGTTGAGTAACTGGGTGACGGAAGAAGAGCGGCATGTTGCAAGTGACGGGAGTTATTAATCGCCATACCCCATGCGAAGGGAGCAGAGCGGTACACATCAGACGGGAGAACGCGGATAATTGTGTGACTGACGAACAGCGGGATAATTTGTTACGGAAGCAGCGGTATTCTTACGTGATTGGAGATATATGTGACGGGGAAAGAAGCGCGAACTTACGCCTTGTTTGACGGGAGCAGAGCGGTATACCCTGCAGACGGGAGAAAAGCAGATAATTGTGTGAAGGCAGTACAGCGGTATACTTGTGTTACGGCAAAGCAGCGGTATTCTTACGTGGTGAAGATCAGAGATATACCGTGTGACGGAAAGAATCGGTATGCTTGTGTGACTGCTTTGACGGGAGGTAACCCAGTATGACGGAAGAAGGCAGCATTTAATTGACGGGAATACGTCGAGTGGGAAAATCCGAGTGATGGGAGTACAGCGGCATAATTGTGGCGGACCGATGTGACGGAGCAGAGCGGCCAATGGTGTGACGGGGAGAACAGCGGCATACGGACTGACGAAGGAAGGGATAATTTTCAGACGTGACGAAAGTAAAGCGGTATGTGTGACGGTGCAGCGCGGTACGTTTGTGCGCCGTGAGCCCAGCGAGCCAGACCTTGTGTCGGACGGCATGACTTATCAAGAGGCATACTTGTGTAACTGATGTGGCGGAAGAGCGGTATACATCTGCGACAGAGGAGTACACGAAAGTGATTTTTTTGACGGCAGTGATCTGTATACTTGTGCAACTGGGAGAAGAAGATGTAAACTGGTGCGGACGGGAGGCCAGCGTTATATGTGTGACGGGAAAGCATCGAAATAGAGGATGACTGCTTTGAGGGAGTACAGCGGATAATTGCGAAGGGAGTGTAAGTAAACTGATGTGTCCGGGAGAAGAGCGGTATGTACTTGGACGGCAGTGCAGCGGTAAACCAGTGACCGTTTCGACGGAACAGAACAAGTTATACTTATGACGGGAGAACCGCGGGTTAATTGTGTGACGGCTATGCAGCGGTGTATAATTATGTGACGAGGAGTAAAGCGGTATATTTGATGTGACGGGAGAAAAGGGAGGTGCGACGAGAGCAAAGTGGCAAACTGAGTGCAACGGGACGGGAGACCAGCGGTACATTTGCCCGACGTGAGCACGACGGAAAGTTTGACGGATGGGACACCGGCATAACCGTGACGTGAGACCGATGCAACGGGAGCAGAGCGATAATTCTGTGTGACGGAGTATAGCGGTACACTTGTGTGACGGGAGCGATATACATTTGTGACCCGTGTAGCGGTGACAATTGCAGTGACGGCAGTAGAGGGATTACGGTTTGACGGAAACCAGACGGGACTGAAGCGGGAGAACCGCGTGCGAAGTTGTGTGATCGGGAGGTCCGTTATATGCGATGTGACGGAGAAGAACGGTATGCGAATATATGATGGCGGCGGATAAACTTGTGTAACGTGAGCACCGCGGTATATCGCGACGTGAATTGAATACCCCGACGGAAAAAATCAGTGATGGGAGCAGAGCGGTACTTAGCTCTGACGGGAGAAAAGGGGATAATTCAGGACGAGAAACAGCGGCATACTTGTGTGACCGCCGTGACCCAGCCGAAGAGCGTATGCCTTTGCGTGAATTGCTATGCGGATTGCCTGGTGCGTGTGGCGGATAATTGAGCGGACGGGAGTACAGAGGACTTTGTACGGGAGCGACAGCGGGAGCACAGCTGGGAAAAATTGGTGCGACGGAACCAGAGCGGCATACATCCGTGACGGGAGAACAGCGGCAAACCTGTGTGACAGTATGAAGGAAGAGCGGTATACGTGTCTGACGGGTTAATCGGCACACCTTCAGTGACGGAGGCCACAGCGGGATAATTCAGTGACGGAACACCTGGGATAATGCGAGCTACGATTACCGCGGACACCTGCGTGACGAGAGCGTATGCCGGGTGAACCTGTCCCATCACAATCACTGATGACGGGAGAAAAGCGGGACTACTGCGCGGAGGACAACGGGATTATTGTGAGGACAGCGGCAATCGACGGCGTACCGAGATAACTGACGACGGCAGGAACAAAAGTATACCCCAGTGACGGGAGAGCGGGTTAACTTGCGCGACCGCAGTGCAGCGGTAAAATGAGGTAACTAGAGCAACAGCTGTATATTTGCGTGACTTGAATACGCCGGAAACATTTGTGTGGATGAGGAATACAGCCTGGGGTGCGATGGAGAATAATGGTATACTTGTGTGACGGAATACAGAGTGGGAGCATTTGGACGGAAGAACAGAGGTATAATTTGATGACGGAGAATAGCGGATAATTGGGTGATGGGGACACAGGGATGCTTTTTGTGAGCTTTCCCAAGCATAATTTGGACCTGAAATTGCGTCCTTGAGTGACGGAAATGTGTAACGAGAACGATTGCTTTGTCCTGGTGCGGACCGCTCTCATACTTTTAAAATTTGAGCACAACTATGCTTACCGAGAACAAGACCTTTCAGTGGTTTGCGCGTGATGTGAGGGAAAGATGTGTCTTTGCTTTTGGTGAGTACACCATTTTCTCTGCTGTGATTTAAAACGGTATACCTATATGATGGGAGAACAGCCTACGGTACGGAATACAGCGGTATACTTGGAATGGAGAACTGGGGATAATGACAGATGAACGGGAAGTGACAGCGGGTTAATTTGTGCGTGGCGTGACGGGATAATGAGGTCCCTGACGCAACAGCGGCATTCTGTGTGTGACGGAGAACAGTGGCATACACGGTGCGACGGGACAAAAGCGGTATACTTGCGCGATAAATTTATGTGGAGGCAATGCTTACCTGAGTGACGGGATACAACAGCTGTTATTTAAAATTCTTCCCTGTGGGTTACAGGCCTTATGCTACGCTTGCCTGGACGGAGCAACTTTGCATGTATGACCTGTGCCTACATGCTTTTACCATCCGCTGTGGAGAACAATGGATATGTTTTGGCAAGGCAGCAGCATTGCTATAACAATAGTTATCTGTGGATTACAATATCTCCACGACGGATCAGAGCTACCTCTCAGTGACGGGAAAGCATCGGTATAATTTACCGGACCGTTTGGACGGGGAGCCCTGTGGATTGGAATGCCGCCTTGCGCATAACCGGGGAGAACGCGGATAATATGCTTGTGCATTAGCGGCATACCCCCTGTGCTTTTGCCAGCATACCCCACGCCGAAGATCAGGAATTAAGCAATGCCTGTCGGGAGAATCAATGATTCCCCAAGTGACCGTTTGACAGGATTTACAGAACTCGTGATTTATACTTCATGTGGGAAGAAGGCAGTCTGTGCTTTCAATGTATAGCGGGAGGCCAGCGGATAATTGATTACATCTGTGCTTACAATGAAGCTGGCTTTGGTGCGGCGGATAACTTGCGAAAGAGTACAGCTTTAGGTTACCCCTGTGTGATTTAAAAATTCTTCCATGGATTACAAAAACTCCATATGCATTACCATACTTGTGCGGACGAGAGCCTTTACAGCGGATTCGAGTGCAGCTTATTCGTTACGCCGTGCAGTCCATGCCTTTGAGCTCAAAATACTTCACGCGAGCTTAGCAACACCTCTCTGGCGATGTGGCAATGCTTTCCCATACCCATCTGTGCTGTACAACGGGAGCATGGGCATTTACGATGACTTATATGCATCTGCACGTTACCAGACCTCTCTATGTTTACATTGTGCATTGGTAAACCCTTGCGACTTTAGCAAAGCGTTCCCTATGCTTAGTGACGTGGTTCTACGAATGCTTTCCCATGACTTAAGTTTCTGACGGGAGCACAGCGGCTTTCCTGTATGACGGGCAGAGCATCGTTAGCACTGATGTGACGGAGAATTGTGTATTGACGCTTTGTGACTTAAAAACCTGCGTGACTGCTTAGCAATCCTGGAACAGAACGGCATCCCCATACCCATCTGAGAACTGCGAGTGCTTTGTGCGGACGGCTACAGCAGACCCCATGTTTGACGGAGCAAAGCGGCATATGCTTTCATGCTTTGCCGGGCTTTCCTGTGCTCTGCAATGTCGGTACAGACGAGCTACCGTTTTTATTTCAGTGATTGACAAATGCCCTTGTGCTTTAAAAATGTCCCGGCTTAGCTCTGACCTGACGAACTGCCGGCATAATGTTTCCCATAGTACATCTGTTGTGACGGGGAGTAGAGAGCGATAACCGCAATGACGGGGAGTATCTATGTTTTACATTGTGCAACGACAAGCCAGTGACATACACTGTGACCTGGGAGCAACAGCGGCATACCACGTGTGTCCCATACCCAAAGGTGCCGACCAATGTTTGCATGTGCTTTACAATGCGGCATACCGACGTGACGGGAGAAGAGTTCAGAAGGTGTGATGTTTTACATTGTATATTGATGCGACGGGAGCTTTAAAAATAATTCCTATGCTTAGCGCAGCGATAAACCTCCGTAACTTTACAATCATGGCATACCGGAATCTGAAATCTACAATGCTGAAACCATGTGACGGGGAGCAGAGCGGGCATACCCTGTGTGACTGCAATGTCTACCAGACAATTCTATGACCATATAAAATTGACATGCCTTTGTGCTTTACGGGAGACCAGCTTAGCATGGGGCCTGGACGCCGAACAGCGGATAACCAATCTGTGGTCTACAAGCACATGTGTTTTATAATGCTTCCTGTGGCTGCAATGTCAATCAGGCTATACTTTACACAGAGTGACATGCCTTTGTGCGGAGCACAGCGTTCCCATTAAAGCCGGAAAAATTCTCTGGACTGGACAATGCTTTCCCAACCAATGACGGGAGAACAGCTGGCATACATGTGGTGCGACAGGCATGAAGGAAGAGCCCCTACGTTTGTCCGACGTCGGCCAGCCTTCATACCTTTTACACGGGTGCATTACCATACCTTAATCTTATAAAGTGCGATGCTGAAGAAAACAAGTGGCCTTTAAATGCGTGACCGGATATCTGTGTAGCGGATAACAGTGACTGTGCCATGCAGCCGGCATAGTTGCGGTGAAGGGACCCTATTCTCTATACAATGCGTGATCTTGTGAAACCATACGTTTGTGCTTGATAATAGCAACATGCTAGCAATTGTGCTTGGCGGATTACAATGCATTCGACCACCTACCTGTGAGATACACTAAAAGTGACGGGAGAACAGCGGTAGTTATGTCTGCAATGTGACGGAGAGTCTATATTTTGTGACGGCATGGAGCGGTAAACTTGTGCTTAAAATACTAATAGCTTAGAAATATTCTCGTGACTTGAATACGCCGGAAAATTGTTAGGTGATGGGAATACTGGCGACGCAATGTGCAGCTGTATACATGTGTGATGGGAGTGTATTGAGAATTCCTTTTGCTTTAAAAATAATTCCATTTGCTTGGATAAACATGCCTTTAATTGTGTGATACCCATCTGTTCACTACAATGCTTCCTGAGCTCTCCAATGCTCTCTAGACAAATGCGTCCTGACATAGAGGTCCTATATGCTTTCCTGTGTTTTACAATGCCGTTTCTGTCCTTAACATGTTCAGATTTAAAAAATTCTATGTTTAAGATTGCTTCCTTTGACATCAGGACCTTTTTAAAAATACGTCCCATGTTTACCATAATACTTCTCTTTGCTTTAGAATGCTTCCACCATACCAATCTGTGGTTTAAAAATTCTTTTCCATGTGCTTTATAACACCTTCCTGTGCCTTGCAATGTCGGCCAGACCCCTCTATGCTTATCCTGTGGATTACAATGCCTCCCTTGTTTATAATCACTGCTACCTTGCCAATGCCTTATGGGTTACAATGTGCTTTACCATACGTTCCTCTGTGCTTAAACGCTTCCCCTGTGCTCTACAACATCAGTGTGTTTTACATACACTCTAGAATTTTACCCATAACTTGTGCATTACCAGTCGTTTGTGCTTGAGCTTCACCATACCCTATGCTTAGCAATAAATTCCTTCCATGGGGTTGCAGGTCTCATACCCATCTACCATACTATCTGTCTGGCTTTTGCAATGTATAATTGTGCTCTGCACATGCTTTTACCATAACCTCCTCTATGCTTTACAATGCATCAATGTGTTTTTTGCCAAATCTTGTCCCTTGCTATAGCAATACCTATGGTGGATTACAATGCTTCCCTGGGATACCCATCTACCTCCCTCCTGCGACTTGTGTTTACAATGCTTTACCTATGCTCTGCAATGTCTACCTTCCCTGTGGATACTTTACATGCCGTGTGCATAACCATACCTTTGTGCTTTAAAATAATGTATGCTTGTGCATTAGTTCAATGCCTTTACTGTGCTTTACCATACCCATCTGTGCATTACAATGTTTCCCACTTTTTTCAATGCCTGTCTGCGCTGCACGATTCCCAGTGCTTTACCATACCTCTCAGTGGATTGACATGCCTTCCCCAGATTTAAAATAGTTCCCTATGTTTTACCATACCCTGTTCAGTTTTCTTTCCAATGTATAGTTGTGGATTACAATGCCTACTTGTGCATTACAATACTTCCTATGTTTTCAATAATACTTAGACAGCTTTTACTTTATATTGTGTCTTAGAAAAGCCTTTGTGCTTTAAAATACCCTTGTAATTTAAAAAATTCTTCCCTGTGGATTACAATGCTTTCCCACATATGCATTACCATACTTTCATGTATGTTTGTCTGAGCTTGCCAATGATTCCAAATGTCTACTAGACATACATTGTGCATTTTTCTTTTGTGTCTTTAAAATACCCTTCTTTATGCTTAGCAACACTCTCCTTGGCTTACAATGCTTCTTCCCCATTCATCAAGCTTCTTATAACCCTTTCATGTTTTCATAATGCTTTGATATGCTCTGCAATGTCTGCATCAGATCCTTATAGTTTTATATTGTGCATTACTGACATGCCTTTGTGCTTTAAAAAAATACTCCTATGCCTAGCAATACCATTCTTTCTGGTCTCTTATAATGCTTTCCCATACCCATCTGTGGTCTACAATGCTTTCATGTGCTTGCAATGCCCACTGCAAGACCCAGACCTCTTATGTTTTACACTGTGTATTGACATGCCTTGTGCTTTAAAATAATTCCCTATGCTTAGCAATACTTCTCTCTCATGCTTATAATGCTTTACCATACTCCATCTGTTCTCTACAGTGCTTCACTGTGCTTACCAGTAATTTAGTTTACTCATTGCCTATGTTTTTCATAAAGGTCCTTGCTTTCTCATGCATGTTACCATACCTCCTGTGCTTTAAAATCCTCTATATGTGCTTTACAATGACATGCCTTGTGCTTTTTTAAACCATGTCCCCATGCTCTTCTGACCTTACAACGATTTCCCATACCCTTTCGGTGCTCTATACAATGTTTTCCCTGTCCCTTACAATGCCCAGAGTTGCTATATATGTTTGCTTAATGCCTGTCTTAAAAAAACGCCTTTGGTTTCAACACTTCCCATGCTTGAACATTACCTGGTCTATCTGTGCTTTCCCATAACTTTACCATACTCTGGCATAATGTGCTTTACAACAATGCTTCCTCCTGTTTCCCATAATGCTTCAGTGTGTGATACACCCTGTTCTCTGCTTATTCTCTGCATTACCATACGTTTGTGTTTGATAATACTTCCCCAGTTTTAGCAATCACTCTCCGGGTCTTCACAATGCATTCCCATACCCATCTGTGCTTTTTCATGTGTTTTCATAATGTTTTCCCAATGCTTTCTATGCTCTGCAATGTCTACCAGGACCCCCCCATATCTTACAGGTATTGACATGCCCTTTGTGCTTTAAAATGTCCTATGCTTAGTTAAATACTCTCTGACTGGCTCCATGCTTCAATCCAGGGTACCAATCTGTTCTCTGTGTTTTTCCTGTCCCCTCTGCAAATGCCTACCAGACCTCTTATATGTTTTACATTGTGTATTGACATACCTTTTGTGCTTAAAATATCTCCCCTATGCTTAGCAAATACTGGTCTGGTTTGCCAATGTTTTCCCATAACCATCTGGGTCTGGTTACAATGCTTTCATGTGCTTTATAACGCTTTCCTAGTTTCTGCAATGTCTATTAGACCTCTCTATTTTTTACATTGTGTACTGACATGCCTTGTGCTTTATAATACTTCCCCTTATGCTTGAACAATACCTCTTGGGCTTTGCTAATGACTTCACCATACCATACCTGTCTTGCTCTACAACAATTTCCCCTGTGCTTTACAATGCTTCCAGGTGTTTTGCAATGTCACCTCTATTCTCTGTAATGCTTTTACATTGCATTATTGACATGTTTGTGCTTGATAATACGTCCTATGTTTAGTAATATTTGTCTTTACAGGTTACAATGCATTCCCCATACCCATCTGTTCTCTACAATGCTTTCCTGGCGATTTCGTTTGCGGCAATGCCTACTAGACCTAAAAGGCTTTACATTGTGCATTGACATGCCTTTGTGCTTTTCTAAAATACTTTCCTTATGCTTAGCAATACATATGGTCTTTACAATGCTTTCCCATAACGAATTGTGTTCTACAATGCTTGGTATTTGCTTTATTAAAGTTTCCCAGATCTCAATGTTATAGACCTTTAGATTTGTATTGATTGACGTTCTTATGTTTAAAATACGTCCCTATGTTTAGCAATACTTCTCTGGTCTTTACAACAATGTTTCCCACACCAATCTGTGCTATTCACAATGTTTATGTGTTTTACGAATGCTTTCCTGTGCTCTGCAATGTCCACCAGACCCCCCTATGTTTTTATTATTTGCATTGACATGCCTTTCTTCTCTTATAATACGTCCCTATGCTTAGCATCCCTTCTGGTCTTACACGAATTCACCATACCCATCTGTTCTTTACAACATCCTGTGCTCTGCAATGCCTACAAGACCTCAGTGTGTTTCTATAATTGACCCTTATTCCTTTGTTTTTTAAATACGTTTAGGCTTGATAATACTCTATGTTTAGTAATAATACTTTTTTGTCTATTACAATGTATTTCCCATACCCATCTGTGTTGCATTATGCTTTCATGTGTTTTTATTAATAATGCTTTCCTATGTTCTGCAACGTTCACCTGTAGATCTCTCTATGTTTTTACATTGTGTATTGACATGCCCTTTGTTTTTAAAATGTCCCCATGTTTAGCAATACTCTGGTCTCATTACAATGCTTTCCCATACCCATCTTGTGCTCTACAATGTTTCATGTGCTTTTTACAATGCTTCCCTATGTTCTGCAACGTCTACCAGACCTTCTCTATACTTTACATTCAGCATTGACATGTTCTTGAGGTTTAAAATGTCCCTATGCTTAGCAATAGTTCTCTGGTTTTACAATTTTTTCCCATACCCATCTGTGTTCTCTACAATGCTTTCATATGTGTTTTATAATGCTTTCCTAGACCCTATGTAATTTACATTGTGCATTGACATGCCTTTGTGGCTTTAAACGTCTTCCTTGCTTTTTAAAATACTCCCCATGTTTAATATCTCTTATCTTTAATGCTTTCCCATACCCATCTGTGGTCTACAATGCATAAAGCTTTACAATGCTTTCCTATGCTCCGCAATGGTTACCAGATCCCTATACTTTACATTGTGTATTGACATGTCTTTGCGCTTTAAAATACCTCCTATGCTTAGTAATACTTCTCTGGCCTTTTACAATGTTTCTCCCATGTTCCATTTGTGGTCTATGTAACGCTTTAATGTGCTTTACAATGCTTTCCCAGGCTCTGCAATGCCTTCCAGGACCTCTCTCTATGCTTTTACATTGAGCATTGACATGCCCTTGTGTTTGCTCTATGTTTAAAATACTTCTTCCTCTACAATGCTTTCCCCATACCATCTGTTCTCTACTAATGTTTTCCTGTGCCTGCAATGCTACTGATCTCTAGATTTTTTACATTGTGTATTGACACGCCTTTTGTGCTTAAAATACTTCCCTATGCTTAGCAATACTTGGTTTCTTTACAATGCTTTCCATACCCATCTGTGCTCACAATGTTTTCATGTGTTTTATAATGCTTCCCCAGCTCTAACAAGCCGGCCAGACCCCTCTAGGTTTTTACACTGTGTATTGACATGCCTTTGTGCTTTAAAAAATTTCCCTATGGTAATACTTCTCTGGTCTTTGCATAATGATTTTACCCATCTGTTCATACCAATCTTTCCTGTTTCTGCAATGCCTACCAATGATTTTTTACCATTGACCGCTTTGTGTTTTTAAATGCCTATATGCTTAGCAAAAATGCTATCTATGTATTGTGCTTACCATACCCATCTGTGTTTTTAAAAATCCTCCTATGCTTTTACAGTGCTTTCCCATGTTTTACCAGCCACCTCTCTGACCTTTACATTGTGTATTGACATGCCTTTGCGCTTTAAAACAATTCCCTATGCTTTACATTGGGAGTTCCCATACCCATCTTTGTTTAATGCCTCTGTCTTTACAAAACTTTCCTTGTGGTTTGCAATGTCCACCTGGAATGACTCTCTATGCTTTTCCATGTGTGTTGCCCCTTGTGTTTTAAACCATACCTATCTTAGCAATGTTTTCTCTGAACATTTCCCATACCATCTGTTCTCTAACAATGTTTCAGTGTACCAGATTCTTTAGAATACATTGTCTGTTCATGCCCTGTGCTTTAAATGCTGTCTCCAGCATTACCTTTCACCCATCTGTTTTAGGGTTTTGATAATATGTTTTACCCATTGACATGCCTTGTGCTTTAAAATACCTATGCTTCTTTCTGCCATTACAATGCATTCCCATACCCAATCTGTGCTTTTACTTATGCTTTCATGTGCTTTTATTAATGCTTTCCTCTATGCTCTGCAATGTTCACCAGACCCTCTATACATTTTACATTGAGCATTGACATGCCTTGTGTTTTAAAATACTGTCCCATGTTTAGCAATACTCTCTCTGGGCCTAACAATACTTTCCATACCCATCTGTTAATGCTTTCAATGCTTTGCTTCCTGTGCTCTTGCAATGCCTAAATGGGATTCCCATATTTTTTTATTGAGCATTGACATGCCTTTGTGCTTTTAGTAACACTTCCCCAATGCTTCCCAACATTCTTGGTCTTCATAAATGCATGTCTCCCATAAATTCATCTGTGTTCACACGTTATGCATTGATGTTTCTTTAAAAAATCCCTTATCCTATGCTCCAATTTCTACCTTTCCACAACCTCATACTTTACAATTTCATGTGTTTGACAATGCTTTTTGTGCTTTAAATAGACCTCCATGTTTAGTAATACTCCTCTTGTGCTTTAAAATGCGTTTCCCCATAGCAATCTCTGTCTCTACACTAATGCATACCCATGTGTTTTTATAATGCTCTGGGTGTGCTCTGCAATGCCTACCAGACCTCTATAAGTTTTACATTGTGCATTGATTACGTTCTTTTGTGTTTTAAAATACGTCCTCATGTTTAGTAATACTTCTTCTATCTCTGCTTAATGCTTTCCCATACCCATCTGTGTTCTCTGCTATGCTTTACAATGCTTTCCTATGTTCTGCAATGTCTACCAGACCCTGTGGAGAAATGATATCAGGTGCATTGACATGCCTTTGTGCTTTAAATACTCCCATGCTTAGCAATACTTCTGGTCTTGAAGTATAATGCTTCCCATACCCATCTGTGGTCTGCAATGCTTTATTTGTTTCTTTACAGTGCTTTCCCATATGCTCTGCAAATGTCTCACTCAGACCCCTCTATACTTTACATTGTGTATTGACATGCCTTGGCTTTAAAATACTCCCAGGTTTAGCAATACTTCTTGGCTTTTACAATACTTTCTCCACACCCATCTGTGCTCTATAATGCTTTCATGTGTTTTACGATGCTTTTCCCAGCTCCCTGCAATGCCTACCAGACCTATACTATATACAGTATTGACATGCCCTTGTGTTTAAAATCACGTCCCTGCTTAGCTTAGCACAATTGCTCTCTGATATCCTGCTAATGCTTTCCCATACCCATCTGTCTCTACAATGCTTGCATGTGCTTTACAATGCTTTCCAGTAAATGCCTACCCAGACCCCATGCTTTTTACACTGTGCATTAGGTACTGATGCCTTTGTGCTTTAAAATATCTCCCCAGTTTAGCAATACTTCTCTGGTCTCAATGCTTTCTCCCGCGTTAATCTGTGCTCGACAGTGCTTCCCGATTCTTTACCAGACCGCTTTCCTTATGCTATGTGCAAAATGTACCTATGCAGACCCCTATACCTTTGCTTTTAAAATCCTGACATGCCTTTTTGTTTCCCTATGCTTTACCATCTCTCTCCTTTACAACGATTTATAATATCTGCTCTCGGTCTTCAATGTTTCTCTTCCAGTTGCCATACCTGTTTGCTTAATGCTATCTTTAAAAAAACTTCAATGGTTTGCCATACCACTTGTCATTACCAGATCATCTGTGTTTTCATGCTTGCATTGATTACGCCCCTGGTTTTAAAATACGTCCCATGCTTAGTAATACTTCTGTGTCCCCTCACCTTTCTTCTTATAACCCATTAACAATACTCTGCCTTTATAATGCTTTCCCACTGCATGCTCACTACAGACCATAGAGAAATTTTTTACAATTATTTGTGCATTGACATGTTTCTTTAGAAGTTTTGTGCATTACCTATGTTTGTGCTTAATCATTCCCTATGCTTATTAATAATGGCCATTACTCCCATGTGTTCCCATCTGTGGTTTACTATGTTTTCATTTGTTTTACAATGCTTTCCCATACTCTGCAATACCCACTAGACATCTCTATTTTACATTGTGCATGGACATGTCTTTGTGCTTTAAAATACGTCCCATGCTGAAGCAATACTCTCCTGTCTCTTAACATTCTTTCCCATAACCCATCTGTTCTCTATAATGCTTTCCTGTGCTTTTTTTACGTCTACCTTTCTCCTTTGTGCTCTTTAATGCCCATTGACATGCCTTGTTCTTTAAAATTGAGCTATGCTGCCCCTTTGTGCTTACAACACTTCCCCAATGTTTCTTCCCATACCCATCTGTTCTCTACAATGTTTTCATGTGCTTTTTCCAGCTTCCTGTGCTCTGCAATTTGTTGACCTCTCTATTTTATATTGTGCATTAACATGTGCCTTTGTGCTTTAAAATACCTCCTATGTTAGCAATACTCTGGTTCTGGCCTTTACCCCATTTCCCATACCATCTGTGCTCTACAATGCGTTCATGTGCTTTCAATTCTTTCCTGTGCTCCTTGGTAATGTCTACCAGATCCCTTATACTCTTTATATCAGGCATTGACATGTCCCTTTGCGCTTTAAAAATACTTCCTATGTTTAGTAATACTTCTTTTCCCTACAATGCTTTCCCATACCCATCTGCTCTACAATGCTTTCATGTGCTTTACAATGCTTTGCAATGCAATGTCTACCAGACCTCTCTATGTTTACATTGTGCATTGACATGCCCTTGTGCTTTAAATACTTCCTTCATGCTTAGCAAACTTCATGGTCTTTGCCAATGCTTTCCCATACCCATCTTGTGTACAATCTTTCATGTGTTTTAATGCTTTCCCATGCTCTACAAATGTCGGGCCAGACCTCAATTATATGTTTTTACATTGTGCATTGACATGCCTTTATGCTTTTAAAATACTTCCCTATGCTTAGCAATACTTTCTGGCCTTTACAATGCTTTCTCTATACCCATCTGTGCTCTATAATGTTTTTGATTGCTTTTACAATGCTCTTGGTCTTTAAATGTGTACCAGACCTCAAAATGTTTACATTGTGCATTTTACCATACCTTGTGTTTAAAATACGCTATGCTTTACCATAGCTCTTCTGACCTTTCACAATGATTTTCCCCATACCCATCGTGCTCTACAATGCTTTCTGTGTTCTGCAATGTCTACCAGACCTCTCAATGCTTCCATTGTGCATTGACATGCCTTTGTGTTTTAAAAAATACGTCCCTATGCTTTTAAATACTTATCTGGCCTATGCAATGTTTTACCATACTTATCTGTGCTTACAACAATCCTTTGTTTACAAACCGCAATGCCTACTTTACCCTTGCCTTAATTTATAAAAATGCTCCTTTATGCTTTAACAATCCCTATGCTTACACAAATCCTGGCTTTACAATGCTTCTACCATACCTTATCTGTGCTTTACCATAGCTCTCTGTGCCCACAACAATTTTCCTATGTGTTTGTTCTACAACCTCTATATTCTTTTACATTGAGGTTGACATACCTTTTTGCTTTGAAAATGCCCCTATGCTTAGCAATTTCCTCTGGTCTACCATACCATGCTTTCCCATACCCATCTGTGCTGTATAATAATGCTTTACCATGTTTTTACGATGCTTTCCCACATTTTCCAATGTCTACCAGACTTCTCTATGTTTACATTGAGCATTGATATGCCTTGTGCTTTAAAAAATACTTCCCCATTACAATGCTTTCCCATACCCATCTGTGGTTTACTATTTTCATGTGCTTTTAATGCTCCTCTGCAATGTCGGCCACACCCTCTATTTTTTACATTTGTGCATTGACATGCCTTTTGTTTAAAAAATACTTCCCTATGCTTAGCAATACTTCTCTGGCCTTTACAATGATTTCCCATATCTAATCTGATAATTCTGTACAATGTTTTCCTGTGCTCTGGGTAATGTCTACCAGACTCTCTATGCTTTTGCATTGTGCATTGACATGCCCTTGTGTGCTTAAAATAATTCCCATTTTTACAATACTTCTCTGGCCTTTACAATGCTATCCTTTACCATCTTTGTTCTACAAGGCTTTACAATGCTTTCCCAATGCTTTCTATGCTCTACAATGCTCTATGTTAACCTCTCTATGTTTTACATTGTGTTTGACATGTTACTTTTGTGTTTTAAAATACTTCCTATGTTTTGCAATACTTCTCTTTACAATGTTTTACCATACTATCTGTTCACATAATGCTTTTATGTGTTTTTACCTATCTGTCCTTTAATTGTAATTTGCTTCAAGAAATGCTTTACATTGTGCATTGACATGCTCTAGGGGCTTTAAAATACTTCCCTATGCTTATAATACTTCTCCTGGCCTTTACAGCACGTTTTCCCATACCCATCTGTTTTTTACAATGCTTTCTGTGCTCTGCAATGTCTACCAGACCTCCATGCTTTACTGTTTTGCATTACCATGTCTTTGTGCTTGAAAAATGCTTCCCTGCTGTGGTTTACTTCTCTGCGCTTTTACAATACTTTTCCCCCCATCTTTAGCTCTACTGTGCTTTCACATTTCCTAATTCTACAATGCTTGCAATGTCTACCAGACCTCTATTCTCTGCAATGCTTACATTGTGCATTGCCATACGTTTGCTTTAAAAATACTTCCTATTTAGCAATACCTCTTTGGCCATTACAATTTTCCTACCCATCTGCAATACCCATCTGCTTTCCTGCTGTGCTCTGCAATGTCAGTCACTTTCATTGTGCATTGACAATCTTTGTGCTTTAAAATATATTCCCTATGTTTAGCAATACCTCTCTGGCCTTTACAATTTCTTCCATACCCATCTGTCCCTTCAAAATGCTTTCATGTGCTTTACAATGCCTCTTTCTGCTCTGCAATGTCTACCAGACCCTCTATGTTTTACACTGTGCATTGACATGCCTTTTGTTTTAAAATACTTTATGCTTAGCAATACTTCTCCTCTTTTACAATGATTTCCCATACCAATCTTTTGCGCCATGCTTTCCTGTGCTTTATAATGCCTACCTGACCTCTCAATGTCGGCCAGACCAAATTGCTTTTACCATGACTGCTTCCTTTAAAATGCTTAGCTCCTGTCTAGCCTTTACAATGCATTCCCCAGTACACATCTGTGCTTTAGTAACCTGTTTGGCCAAATGCCTTTGGTAAATGCTTCCCTATCTTTTACCATAGCTCTGACCTTTACAACGATTTATCATACCTTTCTGTGTAAAATGCTTCCTATGTTTACATTTCCTGGTCTTGCCATATGCTTTCCTTAACCCATCTCTTAAAACTTCTGTGGTTTGCCATACCACCTGAACATTGGAATCATGTACTGTCCAATACCTACCAGTTGTCCACTATGTTTTTGCCATTGTGCATTACATCCTTGGCTTTAAAACGTTTCCTTATGCTTTTGGCTCTCTGGTTTTTACAATGCGCTACCCATCTGATCTTTATATGCTTTCACCGGTATTTAATAATGCTTTTGATCTGCAATAAATGAGACCTCTCAATGTTTTATTGTGCATGGACATGCCTTTGTGCTTTAAAATACGTCCCTATGCTACTTGTTTGGCCTTGTTAATGCTTTCCCATACCCATCTGTTCTCTACAATGCTTGCATATTCCTGGTGCTGTGCAATGTCTACCGGACCTACGTGCTTTACATTGATATTGACATGCCTTTGTTTAGAAATACTTTCCCTCGCTTAGCAATACCTCTGGCCATTTACAATGCTTTACCCATACCATCTGTTTGGCTTATGTTTTTCATGTGCTTTACAATGCTTTCTATGCTCTGCAATGTCTACCAGGAACTCTCTATACTTTTACATTGTGCATTGACGTTGCCCTTAGGCTTTTAAAATACGTCCCTATGCTTAGCAATGGCTTCTCTGGTCTCTACAATGCTTTCCCATACCCATCTGTTCTCTGATAATGCTTTCTGTGCTCTGAAGTGCTACCGGACCTCTCTATGTTTTACATTGTGCATTGACATGCCTTTGTGCTTTAAAATACTTCCCTATGCTTAGTAATACTCTCTGTCTTTAATGATCTCCCATACCCATCTGGTTCCACAATTGCTTCATGCGTTTTTTACAAGACTCTTTGTGCTCTTAAATGCAGACCTCTCTTCTTTACGTTTACATTGTGCATTGAACCATTTTGTTGTGCTTTAAAATAATTCCTATGCTTAGTAACCCTTCTCTGGCCTACGGTAATGTTTCTCCATCACCGGTACAACGATTAATGCGTTCATGTGTTGATCTGCCATACTCTTTTCCTATACGATCTTGAGTTCACCAGGTTTGCTTATACTTTAAAAAAACTTCAGTGGTTTGAGTTCTTGAACATACCATGCCATCTGTGCTGTAATGCTTTACCATACCTATCTGTCCCTTAAAAATCTGGAGACTTTCTAATGCTTTTCATGTGTTTTGACATACCTTTCCTTTAAAATTCTTCCCATACCAATTACATTCTCTGGCCTTTGCATTTGACCATTGTCTACCTATCTGATGCTTTAACAACACCTTTCCCTATGCTTTACGTTGTGCGTTCCAGTGTGCTTTAGAATACACCTCTATTCTCCTGTCAATGCTTCTCTCCCAGCATCTACAATGTCCTTTTATGTTTTTTAATACCACCTCATGCTTAGCAATACCTTTGTGTGTTTTACAATGCTTCCCATACCCATCTGTTTTTGGATTACTTTCATGTGCTTTACAATGCTTGAATGCTTACTAATGTCTACTAGAACCTCTAAGCTTTACATTTTGTAGTGACATTTTAGGCTTTAAATTGCTCTATTGCTTGGAAATACTTCCTGGTCAATACAATTTTCGCCATACCCCATCTTTTAATGCTTTGTTTACCCATGTCTACCTGACCTTAATAACGATTTTCATATTGTGCCCTTGTGCTTAAAAGCTTCCTATGCTCTGCAATGTCACAAGTTCCCAAACCTGTTGTCTTACATGCTCGTCTGGTCTTAAAAAACAATTTTCTGGGCATTGCCATACCTTTGGCAAAACTTTAAAAATACTTGTTGTCCCATGTTCTTTAAAATACCCATTTGGTGTTTTACAAATGCTTTCCCATACCCTTCCTGTGCCATCTGCATACCTTCTTCTTTATAATGCTCTCCTGGCTGCTGCAATGTCTGCCAATACTCTCTTACTTTGCAATGACTTACCATACCTATTGTGTTTTTACAATTTTCAGATATTTGCTCTGCAATACTTCAGTGTGCCTTTGAGTAACCACCATGCTATTCACCATCTGTTCAAGTATTGCATTACCTTCATGTGCTTGTGCTTGCCGGACTTCCTATGCTTTAATAATACGTCTTATGGTTTTACATTGTGCTTTCTTCCTTTATCCATAAAGCACCGTTCTAATATTTGGGGCAATACTGTGTTTTTACAATGCTTTCCTCCCATCTGCTCTTACAATGTCTTGCTATGATGTTCCACCGGTAATATAAAGTGTGTACGGACCCACTCTCCATTTTTTACGTGTGCTTTGTGTTTGGTTGCTAACAAAATACTTCCCTGTGTTAGCACAATACTTCTCTGGTCTTTATTAATGCTTTCCCCATACCCATCTGTTCAATCTATGTGTAATGCTTTCTGTCCTCTGCAATACTACCGCCTGACCTCTGTTTTTTTTACATTGTGCATTGACATACCTTTTGTTTTAAAATTCCCCTGCAATATGCTCTCTGGCCTTTACAATGATTTCCCATGCCCTGGCTGTACAACCTCGATTCTTTCAGGTTGTGCTTTAAATTGCCTTCCAAAATGCTTAAAAATGCATTTCATCCCATACCTCTGTGCTTTAAAACATTTTATGTTTTTAATAATGCCCTGATTTTACCATAGCTCTCTGACCTTACAACGATTTATCATACCTTCAAGTTGCTTCTACAATGCTTCCTATGTTTACATTGTGAGTTGCAAAACCTGTTTTGCTTAATGCCTCTGTCTTTAAAAACTTCTCTGGTTTGCCATACCACTCTGAACATTACCATACCTATCTGTGCTGTCCTATATCCTTTTGCCTATCTGTGCTTCCCCAACATTCCTTGTGCTTCTAAATGCTTCCCTGTGCATTACCATACCTTTCTTCTTTATATACTTCCTTATGTTTAACCACCTCTCTGGCCTTTACAATGACTTACCATACCTATCTGTGATTTTACAACATTTCCTGCTTTACAATGCTTCAGTGTGACTTTACAATACCTCTATTCTCTGCAATGCTTCTCTGTGCATTACCATACGTTTCTTGATAATACTTCCTATGCTTTAATAATACCTCACCTGGTCTTTTGCCAATGGTTTCTTTCGTAGAGCAACACCTCCATGTTCTTAATACTATGCTTTCATGTAATTTACGGAATGCTTTTCCCCTTGTACTCTGCAATGTCCAATGACATGCCTTGTGCGTTACATGCTCTTGCAAATACTTCCTGTGTAGCAATGCTTCCCTGGCCATTACAATGCTGTTTCCCATACATCTGAGCTCCCAATGCTTTCATGTGCTTTATAATGCTTTCCTGTGCTCTGCAATGTCTTTCAGACTTATATCTATCTTTACATTGTGCGTTGACATGCCCTTGTGCTTGAAAAATACTTCCCTACTCTTAGTAATACTTCTCTGGTCTTACAATGTTTTCCATGCCATCTGTTCTCTACAATGCTTTCCTGTTCTTTGCAATCGCCTAGACCTCTCTATTTAAAACGCCTGTGCATTGCCATGCCTCTTTGCGTTCAAAAATCTTCCCAATGTGGGCACATCTTCTCTGTCTGCCATGGCTCTCTTTCCTTTACAACTGGGTTCTCATGGTCTACAATGCTTTTCATAAAGCACGTTTGCTTTCCTGTGCTCTGCAATGTCTACCCTGACCTCTCTATGCTTTACATTGTGCATTGACATGTCTTTGGTTTAAAATACTTCCCTATGTAGCAATACTTCATGGTCTCTACAATTGGCCAATACCCATCTGCTTTCTCTATGCCTATTTCCTGCTCTACAAATTTTCAGCCCTATATGTTTTCATTGTGCATTGACATGCCTTTGTGTTTTATAATGCTTCCCTATGTTTACTAATGCTTCTAGTCCGGCTACAATGATTTTCCCATACCTATCTGTACTCCAACAACGCTTTATGTAATCTGCATTGTCTGCCATACCTCTTATGCTTTACATTGTGCATTGACCTGCCATTGTTCTTTAAAATAATGCCTGGAACATTAGCAATACTTCTCTGGCCTTCCCATGTTTTCCCATACCATCTGTGTTTACAATGCTTTCTTGTGCTTTAAAATGCTTTCTATGCACCGCGATGTCTACCAGACCTCTTTATGCTTTACATTGTGCATTATGCCTTTATGGCGCTAAAATACTTCCCAATGAGCAATGCTTCTCTACCTTTACAATGCTTTTTCCCATACCCATCTGTGTCAACAACGCTTTGATATGCTCTGCATTGTCTACCAGACCTCTTATGCTTTACATTGTGCGTTGACGTGCCCTTGTGCTTAAAAAAATACTTCCCTATGTAGTATGCTTCTCTTGGCTACTCTTTCCCATGCCATCTATTTTCAACAATGCTTTCGTGTGGCTTTAAAATCAGCTTTCCTGTGTCTTGCAATGTCTACCGGACCTCTATGCTTTACATTGTGCATTGACATGCCTTGTTCTTGGGGTAAAATACTTCCCATGTAGCAATACTTCTCTGACTTTACAATGCTTTCCATACCCATCTGTGCTCAATAATGTTTTCATATGCTCTGCATTGTCTACTAAATTACCTTTATGCTTTATTGATGTGCATTGTCTGCTTTAAAGCCCTTGTGCTTTAAAATACTTCCGTTTTCTTACAATGCTTCTCCCATACCTCTACAATGCTTTCCCCATACCATCTGTTCTCTACAATGCTTTCCTGTGCTCTGGAATGCCTACAGACCTCTATGTTCAGCATTGTGTATTGACATGCCTTTGCGCTTTACAATACTTTCCTATGTTTAGCAATCAACTTCTCTGGCTCTTTACAATGATTTACCATACTAATCTGTGCTGTAGTATGCGATTCTTTTACCAGACCGCTTTTCAGAGCTTTGAATTGAATGTGTGCTTCAAAAAATGCTTACCTATGCATTTTCCATACCTCTGGGAAAATCCTCCTATAAGCACCAATGTTTCCCTTTTTTTTACCATAGCTCTCTGACCTTTTAACGATTTATCATTTCCTTTCGGTGCTCCACAATGCTCTCTATGTTTACATTGTGAGGTTGCCATACCTGTTTGCTTAATGCCTCTGTCTTAAAAAACTTCTCTGTGGTTTGCCATACCAATTTTGAACATTCATCCATCTGTGCTGTCCCTATGCTTTACCATACCTATCTGTGCTTTTGAACACAACCTGTGCTCAATGCTTCAGTGTTTTAGAATACACCTCTATTCTCTGCAATGCTTTTGCATTACCATACCTTTCTTCTTTTATAATACTTCCTTATGCTTAACAATACCTCTCTGGTCTTTTACAATGACACCATACCTATCTGTGCTTTGACAACATTTCCTGTGCTCTACCAATGCCTGTGTGCTTTACAATACACCTCTATTCTCTGCATGCTTTTCTCTGTGCATTACCATATCGTTTAGGCTTGATAATACTTTCCAATGCCTAGTAATACCTCTTTAGCCATATAATGTGTTCCCATACCCATCTGTACTATGCTTTCATGTGCTTTACCATGCTTTGATATGCTCTGCAATCTCAGACCCTCTAATAGCTTTGCATTGTGCATTGACATGCTCTTGCGCTTTAAAAATACTTCCTGTGCTTAGCAATACCTCTCTGGTATTACAATGCCTTCCCATACCCATCTGTGCTTTACAATGCTTTCATGTGCAATGTTTTCAATGTCTACAATGTCTACCAGACCTCTCTATGCTTTTTGTTATTGCATTGACATGCCTTGTTCTTTAAAAATGCTTCCTATGCTTAATGCTTCTCTGGTCTCTACGTGCTTTCCCATACCCATCTTGTTCTCTACAATGCTTTCCTGGCTCTGCAATGCCTACCAGACCTCTATGTTTACATTGTGCGTTGACATGCTTTTGCTTTAAAATAATTCCCTAATAGCCAATACTTCTCTGGCCTTACAATGCTTTCCCATACCCATCTGTGCTCTAATGCTTTCGTGTGCTTTACAATGCTTTCCAGTGTGCTCTGCAATCTGCCAGACCTCTCTATGCTTTACATTGTGCGTTGACGTGCCCTTGTTCTTTAAAATACTTCCCTATGTAGCTATACTTCTCTGGTCTCTTTACTTTCCAATGATCTGTTCTCTACAATCTCCTGTGCTCTGCAATTCCTCCCAGACCTCTTACCAGACTACATTGTGCATTGACATACCATTGATGTAGCTTCTATGTAAATGCTTCTCTGGCCTTTTTTTACCATACCCATCTGTTGCTCAACAATCCTTTCATATTGCTTTACAAATGCTTTGATATGCTCTGCAATGTCCATGAACCTCTCTATGCTTTACATTGTGCATTTAAATGCCTTTGTGCTTTAAAAATACTTCCCTATGTTTACATTGTGGGGTTGTAATGCTTTCGTTTACCAATCTGTGCTCTACAATGCTCATGTTTTAAAATGCTTTCTCGTGCTCTGGTTTTGCCAGACCTCTCTATCTTTACATTATTGACTGCCTTTCTACCTAAAAATCTTCCCCTATGTCACAATATCTCTTTCTGGCCTTGCGTATTTAACATACTAATCTGTGCAACGTTTCTTCCCGATTCTTTACCAGACCGCTTTGTGCTTTAAATTGCCATGCCAAAAAGCTTACCTTTCATTTTACCATACCTTGTGCTTTAAAATCCTCCTATGGCAACAATGCGTATCTATGCTACCATAGCTCTCTGACCTTTACAACGATTTATGCACCTGTCTCAATGCTCGCTATGTTTACATTGCGAGTTGCCATACCTGTTTGCTAATGTCTCTGTCTTAAAAAAAAACTTTCTCTGTGGTTTGCCATACTTCTCTGAACGTTACCATACCTTCTGTGCTGTCCGATAATACCTTCCCTATCTGTGCAATTTACAACATTTCCTTGTGCATTACAAATGCTTCCCCCCATTACCATATCTTTCTTCTATAATACTTCCTTTCTTAACAATACCTCTCTGGCCTTTTGATTTACCATGACCTATCTGTGCTTTACAACATTTCCTTGCTCTACAATGCTTCACTGGCGTAACAATGGCGACCTCTATTCTCTGCAATGCTTCTCTGTGCATTACCATACGTTTGTGTGATAATTTTCCCTATGTAGCAATACCTCTTTAGCCATTACAATGCTTTCCCATACCATCTGTGCTCTACAATGCTTTCTGCAATGCTTTCCGGACCTCAATGTTCACTGACCATTATGCGTTTACATTGTGCATTGACGGTGGCTTTAAAATGCTTCCTATGGTTAGCAATACTTCTCTGGTCTTTTACAATGCTTTCCATATCCATCTGTGCTCAACAATGCTTTTATGTCTTTCTATTTTCTGTGTTTTCCAGACCTCTCTATCCTTTACACATTGTGCATTGACATGCCCTTTTTGCTTTAAAATGCTTCCCTTTAACAACAATAGCTCTCTGGCCTTTACAATGCTTTAATTAGTAGCTTAACCATACCTATCTCCGCTATACCATACCTTTTCTGTGCTTTACAATGTTTCCTATTATGCTTTACAATGCTTCCTGCTCTTTATGAACCTCTGTGCTTCACCATCCATCCTATGCTTTACCAGACCTCTCTGTGCTTTACAATGCTGCTCTGTCTTTACCAGACCGCTTTGTGCTTCACCATAAGGACATAAGAAAGTTTACAAATGAGAGGAGGCTATTCAGCCCATCTTGCTCTTGTTTGTTTTTAGTAGCTTATTGATCCCAGGAATCTCATCAAGCAACTTCTTGAAGGATCCCAGGTGTCAGCTTCAACATCATTACTGGGAGTTGGTTCCAGACCCTCACAAGTCTCTGTGTAAAAAAAAGTCTTTCCTCTTTGGTGTTCTGAATGCCCCGCTATCTAATCTCCATTTTGTGACCCCTGGTCCTTGTTTCTTTTCAGATCAAAAAGGGTCCCCTAGATTCGGCATTGTCAATACCTTTTAAATTCTGAACTTGAATCAGATCACGCGCATGAGTATTCTTTGTTCAAGACTGAACAGATTCAATTCTTTGAGCCTGTCGACATACAACATGCCTTTTAAACCCAGAATAATTCTGGTTGCTCTTCTTTGCACTCTTTCTAGAACAGCAATATCCTTTTGTGTGGTGACCAGAACTGAACACAATATTCTAGGTGAGGTCTTACTAATGCATTGTAAGAGTTTTAACATTACTTCCCTTGATTTAAATTCAACACTTTTCACAAATATCCAAGCATCTTGTTGGCCTTTTTTATAAACTTCCCCACATTGTCTAGATGAAGACATTTCCAGTCAACATAAACTCCTAGTTCTTTTCATAGATTCCTTCTTCAAATTTCAGTATCTGCCATATGATATTTATAATGCACATTTCTATTAACTGTACTTTTTCACCATTAAATGTAATTTGCCATGTGTCTGCCAGTTTTGAATTGTCATTATTATTATTTGTTTATTTAGCAGGCGCCTTTATCCAAGGCGACTTACAGAGACAAGGGTTTGTGAACTATGCATCAGCTGAGAGTCACAAAATTACATCCACTCAAAGGCAGACACAAGGAGGTTAAGTGACTTGCTCAGGGTCACCACAATAAGTCAGTGGTTGAGGTGGGATTTGAACAAGGGACCTCCTGGTTACAAGCCTTTTCTTTAACCACTGGACCCACAACCTCTAGATCATTTTGAATGACCTTTTGCTGCTGCAGCAGTCTTTGCCCTCTTCCTATTTTTGTGTCGTCTGCAAATTTAACAAGTTTGCTTATACCAGAATCTAAATCACTGATGTTGATTAGTAATAGCAGAGGACCTAATACTGATCCCTATAATTTTGGGTACCACTGGTTACCTCGCTCCATTTGAGGTTTTGTTTTCTACATATAATTTACAAATGTATCTGTGCTTTAAAATGCTTCCTGGTGCTTTACCATACCTGTCTGTGTTTTACAAAGTATACCTGTGCTTTACCATAACTCTGTGTTTTACAATGCTTCCCTGTGCTTTACCAGACCCCTCTGTGCTTGTCCATAATTTGCTTGATTTGTCGTCCATTTCTGGTATTTTTATGTCTAACGCTGAAAACTAGATTTTAGCAACCCAAAACAATGTAGCACTGACTTTGTCCCATCTGCTATGCTCAGTACAGCAGGTCACAGAAAAGCCAGTACAGACGCACTGATAGGCTGATTAAAACGCTTTAGGTATGTATTATTTATTTTTTTAAAATTATATTTCACTGAGGTTTTTTTTTGCCTTAAGTGCTTAGAAATACAAAACGCCCATCTACAAAAGAAAGATACGTAGTTTGCATCGCTTGCGTTGTGCAGTAGTTCACGAGGTTTCTTTCCTCCCTCACGAACTGAAAAAGTGTCCCGATTTTTCACTCTTGCTATCTGGTCACCCTAGGTCAGTATGGCAAAATAAATATGCACACAGGTTTAAGAATTTAGTTTAGTAGAAATGCTCGCGTGAACAGAATTAAGACAGCTAGCCGAATGCTGACAAATAGTTTAAAATCGCTGTGGTTTGAAGAGATATGTGCCCCTACGCTTTATGCTGTGTAAGGTGAAGAGGAGACGAGGATACGAACTAGGCAATGGTAAGTAACTGACGTACTTTCATTGTATTTAGTAATGCTTAAAATGTAAGATTATGTTCTCACTGGTTCCGTGACGCGCTGCCTATTTGACTTTTAAAATGCATTCACTGCGAATATATGCAAGTATATTTATTTTCTGTATACTTAAAACATTTAAACAGTTTACATGCGGGTATATAGTGGTTGGGAGTGTTCCGTAGACAGTTTTCCATCTTAAATATTTTGGGAACTGAAAAATGAGTGTTTTGAATGTGTACTGTAGCAATGGCGGGCATTGGGAATTAAAGTTGCTTTCAGCTTCTTGCAATTTACCGTGAAAAAATAGGCATGTTATTTCTTACAGTATTTCACACTATGAATTCATACTTTTATCAGCGCTGTGCATTTGGTTACTATGGCAACGCGGTCAAACATATAACGACTTTATCATGATTGGTGTTCGAGTCATGCTACAAATGACCTAGCAAGGGACTTTTTGACCTGCAAAAAGAAACAAGGAGCACGGGTTACAAATGGAGATTAGATAAAAGGGGCATTCAGAACAGAAAGTAGGAGGCACTTTTCTACACAGAGAATTGAGGGTCTGGAATCAACTCCCCGGTAATGTTGTTGAAGCTGACACCCTGGGATCCTTCAAGAAGTTGTTTGATGAGATTCTGGGATCAATAAGCTACTAAAAAACAAACGAGCAAGATGGGCTGAATAGCCTCCTCTCGTTTGTAAACTTTCTTATGTTTTTAAGTCAGTGGCATGTATCATGTTACAATATTAATAATTTGAAGGTAAGGTTTGCTGTTAACTTCTCTCGTATATAAGAGTTAATTTCAAAAGGGCAGCAAATAAGGAAATTGCACGTTCCTTTTCATTAGCGTGTCAACAATTTAAAAAGGTTTATAAAACTTGAAAAATGTTGCTGAATGTGTCACTGAAGGTTGTTTTTTTTAAAAAAAATCTTTTTGTCTGCTTGTTACGTTTTTTGCAGTGAGCACAATCTATGTTTATCTGTACCTGAGAGAATGCAATGAAAACGAAAGCAGCCATATTTAGCAGGAAACAAGGTATTCTCAGCACAGCTAAGATTTTAATTTTGGTTTGAAGGCAGCAGGAGCTTAGCATAATTTTTAATTTTTGCTTGACAGACGCCCTTATGCAGGGCGACTTGGGTAACAAGTTATCACAATACAGTTTTGTTTGGGGATTTTTTTGTTTCTGTTTGCACTTTGTCAAATGAAACGGTTTTTGCAGATATTGTGCACAGTGTGTTTGTTTCTGTAGGTTGCATGCATGTGTGCTTTGTATTTGTAGTGTATATGTGCAAATATGTTACAAACTGCAAAAGATATTCACCCTTACTTCACTCGGCACCATACATTTCAGTCTTGGCTACTTTCTCTGTTTAATAGTTTTAATTGATTTAAATCATGTTTGTAATGTAAAACTATTTCCTGTGACGTCAGACCTTAGGTACCTCTTGACTGTAATAAATAAATACATTCTCAACTTCACAATGTGTCCCAAGTGTTCAACAGTCCAAACCTACAGTTTCCAGTCACAAGCAAGCAAAGAAAATAAGTGACAATACATAAACGTATCCAGTGTTTAAATTTTCTGCACGTCCATGGCATTCTAATGTTCAGTTAATACACTGTAAATATTTGTGTAGTATAATATACTTACAGCTGTCCTGCATGTTCTCTTCAGAGTTGCTGGTTCTTGGATTGGCAATTGTTGCTTTTCGCCCTGATCTGACACAATCTTTCTTTCATTCTCTGGACTTCAGAGACTCATGCAGTGCATCCTACAAGGAAGGAACAAATAAAAAATGAAAGAAGTTATTTACAAACCGCTAACCAAGATCATGCAACAGTCTCTTGACACAGGGGTTGTACCAACAGACTGGAAAATAGCAAACGTAATACCGATCCACAAAAAGGGAGACAAAACCGAACCAGGTAACTACAGACCAATAAGCCTGACTTCTATTATATGTAGAATTATGGAAACTATAATAAGATACAAAATGGAAAATTACCTATATGGTAACAATATCCTAGGAGACAGTCAGCATGGTGCGGATTACTGAGAGGAGGAAACCTCAAAATGGGGCGAGGTAACCAGTGGTGTACCACAGGGATCAATATTAGATCCTCTTCTATTCCTAATCTACATTAATGATTTAGATTCTGGTATAGTAAAGCAAATTTGTTAAATTTGCAGATGACAGAAGGAGTGGCAAACACTGTTGCAGCAGCAAGGTCATTCAAATGATCTAGACAGCATTCAGAACTGGGCAGACACATGGCAAATGAAATTTAATAGAGAAAAGTGTAAAAGTATTGCATGCAGGAAATAAAAAATGTGCATTATAAATATCATATGGGAGATAATGAAATTGAAGAAGGAACTATGAAAAGACCTAGGAGTTTATGTTGACTCGGAAATGTCTTCCTCTAGACAATGTGGGGAAGCTATAAAAAAAAAAAAAGGCCAACAAAGATGCTTGGATATATTGTGAAAAGTGTTGAATTTAAATCAAATATTGTGTTCAGTTCTGGTCTCCTATTTACATAAAGGATATTGTTGCTCTAGAAAGAGTGCAAAGAAGAGCAACCAGAATTATCCCGGGCTTAAACGGCATGTCGTATGCAGACAGGCTAAAAGAATTAAATCTATTCAGTCTTGAACAAAGAAGACTTTGCGGCGATCTGATTCAAACATTCAAAATCCTAAAAGGTATAGACAGTGTCGAGCCTAGGGACTTTTGAACTGAAAAAAAAAACCAGGACCAGGGGTCACAAATGGAGATTAGATAAAGGGGTATTCAGAACAGAAAATAGGAGGCACTTTATTACACAGAGAATTGTGAGGGTCTGGAACCAACTCCCCAGTAATGTTGTTGAAAGCTGACACCTGGGATCCTTCAAGCTGCTTGATGAGATTCTGGGATAAATAAACTACAAACAAGCAAGATGGGCAGTGGCCTCCTCTCGTTTGTAAACTTTCTTATTTTCTTATGTTCTTATGTCTAATTTAGCAGCCTCTCTGTTGGAGGTGTGGGTTAGCTACTCTCATCACATATGAAATCAGTCCATTCAAATTCAAAAAATGCTTTATTGGCATGACGAGAGTGCTCAGGTATTGCCAAAAGCTTTTATAATACAAAACAGAAATAATAAAACAGAAATAAAATCCAAAATAAATAAAGTCCAAATCACACAAAACCACATGCTGACAAACTTGGCTCTTTTTCATAGTGGTTAAGGCGTTTGCTTGTGGTAGTCACAACTTCACACCAGCCTCCACCCAGTTATAATTAACTTTCTCTTAGTGGGTGGAAGCACATAAACTTGGGGTTGCACTGAATATTCGACTATTCAAATAGTTGAATTGAAAGGTGACAGTTGACTTTAAAAACTGGAAGTCGACTAAATCGCACATCGTGATTGTGAAGTAATTGCAAAGTGTGTGGTTTCAGATGGATGGAAGTGTATTTGCGTTTGCAATCTTAACATATACATTACATTTTAGAACATTAATAAATAGTTTGTTTTTGTGGAGACTAGTCGACCTTATTCGACCACGTTTATCTTAACTATTTGACTGACAAATTAGTAGTCTTTCTACACCTGATATTAAAAAGTACCGTAAGTAGGGAAGCATTAATATTACTATTTATTTCTTAGCAGACACCCTTATCCAGGGCGACTTACAATTGTTACAAGATATCATATTGTTTTTACATACAATTACCAATTTATATACAGTTGGGTTTTTACTGGTGCAATCTAGGTAAAGTACCTTGCTCAAGGGTACAGCAGCAGTGTCCCTCCACCTGGGATTGAACCCATGACCATCCAGTCAAGAGTCCAGAGCCCTAACCACTACTCCACACTGCCGCCCAATATAAGTAATCAAACAAATTACACAGTAATTATTTGCCATCGTTTCCCACATTTGATAATTTTAGCGTAGTGTGGCAATGGACTAGAATGCTAAAGTCCTTGGGTTTTAAGAGCAGATGCTTCTGCCTGCAGACTCCCTGTTTCCTTATTCATTAATGTGTTTTTCAACAAGCTGTCAAACACAGTGCTTCTGTAGAGGTTAGGGTAAAAGTCAAGAGTTTACTTCGGATA